>JASANE010025148.1:0-74596 GCA_030248225.1 Trileptium ribeirensis | reverse complement strand
AGTTACATACCGAGACTCTCGGGCCTAATAATTCCTGAATTATTCCGATTACCTATATATCCCTATATATACATATATGTACATAGGGATTTCTGATTTATTCCGATTACATATATATAAATATGGTGATTTCTGATTTATTCCAGTTACCTATATATTGAGGGTGTAGCTGCTCGACGACGGTCGAATAATGCCGAGTTCCAACATGTGGTCGAATTCATCCTTCGCAGATTTCAGCTTCGTGGGATTGAGGTGACGAGGGCGGCAGTGGACTGGAGGTCCACGTGTGTCGGTGTGATGGCGCACACTGTGACGAACCTTTGACGTGAAGGCTGAGGATGTCGTGAGTCGCGGGAATCGTTGGAGTATTTGCTTGAACTGCGGCGACGCATCGGCGACCGAAACTGACAGTTTGAGCAACTCGACTGTCGCCCGCGACCCTTGAACCGATTGGTAGGTGACCCCATCGCGAAGTCGGCAGCGGCGAATATCGGGGATTAAATCGAAATGCGCGAGGAGATTGGAGATTGATTGAGTGACATCGGCGATGACGAACACCCATCGATTGATGCGTTTCATCCCCAAATCCAGCGTGATGGATCGTTGACGATACGTTTGGATTGTTGAATATTGTTCGCCGCTTGAAGCGCCGGTGTCGATCGAGGGAAGCGTCGGTCGCTTGGCGAAGCTTTGAGGACACTGATCTGGGCATCAGTGTCGATGAGGAATCGGTGTCCGGATTTGCGGTCCACGACAAAGAATAATCGGTTGCGGACGCCTGCGAGAGCACTTGTCGTGGCTAGTGTCTCGCGACTTCGTTTCCCGCCAACTTGCACGGTGACCGGCACTTCTTTGCTTCTTGACCGAATGTTGAATGATACCAGAATAGGTTGTCGCCCCCGCTCGGATGCGCACGGCCAGCGGACTTTCTTCGATGTCGGAAACGATAGGACCCGCTTTGGGATCGATTTCGGGAACCCCGTTGGTGGACAGTGATGCTTGTTACTAGTTGCCGGAGCTCGCGGACTTCGGATCGAAGGGACTTGACCTCGCTTGAAATGGAATCGTCTTGAACGATCGCCGTCACTGTCTGGTTTGAGGTGGCGACTTCCATGAGTTTGTCTGCTAACGTTGCTGCTGCTTCGAGCGTCGGGCTTCCGGAGACTGCCACAACGACTTGCACTTGTGTTGGCAATCGTTGAAGGAACAACTGTCGCAGGATTGAATCATCGAGCGCGGATTGTTGGGAACCCAGTAATTGTCGCATATCTCGGATGAGCTAACTCGGTTTGCGGTCGCCCAATTCTGCCGCCGAGGGGAGCTGCTGAAGTCGCCGTTGTTCCGATGCCGATAAACACTTGACCAATTGTTCCCGTAAGGACGTCGTAAGGATTGCCGCTTGGAGGATTGATCAGGAGGTCCCGGATTTCGGTTGCATGCTCCGGGTCGATTGACCCAACGACGTAGTAGAACTTTGTCTGTTGAGCAACGATTCCCCGTGTTGCGAATTGGGCTTCCACCCGGGCAAACCACAGCTCGGGATCCGCGGGCCAGAATGGTAGCAACTTGATTGCGGCGGTGACAACCATGGCTTGATTCGGATTGTCCAGCGCACCCAGTTGAGTTTGAGGCATGGTTCTTACCGTTTTGACTGACTCGTTGTATCGCGGTTAAGAGACCTGAATGGCAAGGCTTGACTGGGCTCGAGATGGACCTTGAATGTGGTACCCGATTTGAGGACCGAAATCGTTGCCACAATGGAATGACCCGTTTGAGGCAGTTGATAAATACAACATACGTCGGGTTCACCAATATAGCGATCGTAAAATGAAACAAAGCGAAGTGTCTATTGAACTAAAACATAGCTTATATACAAGACAGATGATGCAATAAATGTTACACAATGCGTAGGAGTATTGTCATGCATTATCTAATTTGCATTGCCTCTTTTTGCATCAGATTTCGTCAGTTCTCGAAGGGACCGGTTCCAGCAGATTCCTTACATTACTCCCCCTCTGGATGGAAGTTGAAAACGAACAGTTGGTTTTATTCTGTGACTGGAACGGGTTGTTTGAGGCGCAACAATTGCGTCCGATCGTGACTGATTTGATCCTGGATCGATAGACGTCGGAGTCGGCAGATTGGTGGTACATTCGAGATGAGCAGGCTTGAGACGGTCGATCGATATTGATTCAGCTTTACCAGCCAGGTCGATTACGAAATGTTTATCGGAGCGTTTAATAACACGATAGGGTCCATTGTAGGGTAACTGCAGAGGCTTCCGATTTGAATCAACGCGAACAAAGACGAAATCTGCAGTGTTGAGGTCCGAAGGTACGAATGAGGAACGCTGTTAGCGCAATATTATTCATGTCTAATCGAAGACGTGCCACGAAGGACGATTGATCCGGAAGTGATTTGTAGTCGTTCGGAGCAACTAGTTCACTAGGCAAGCGTAGAGTTGTTCCGTAAACCATCTCGGCTGCGTTGATATCGGGCTTGATTGTTGAATGAATACCCAGGAGTGCCAGAGGTAACACTTCCGTCCAACGTTGATTGTTTGAATGGGCTTTGATTGATGCCTTGAGTTGTCGGTGGAACCGCTCCTCCAACACGTTTGATATCGGGTGATAAGCTGTAGTCCTGAAGTGAGTTGTACCGAGGATTAGTGAAAGTTCTCTGAACAGCGACGATTCGAATTGACGTCCACAATCCGTTCTAATGAACGAGAGAACTCCAAACCGAGCTACCCAACCGTCGAGCAAGGCTCGCGCGACTGTTTCAGCGGTGATGTTGGGGATCGGTATTGCTTCAGGCCAGCGAGTGAAGCGGTCAACGATTGTAAGAAGATAGGAATGTCGATTTGATTGTGGCAGCGGACCGACAATGTCGACGTTGATATGGTCGAAGCGGCGACGTGTATCAGGAAATCGTGAAAGAGGCGCGACTGTATTGCGATGAATCTGCGCCCGTTGACAGGGAACACAACATCGGGCCCATTGTCGTACACCACGGTTGATACCTGGCCAGACAAATCGCTCGGTGGCCAATCGTTGTGAAGTTCGGACTCCTGGATGGAACAGCGAGTGTAGGCAATTAAATGAAGCTCGTCCAAAGGCAACTGGAAGAAAGGGCTTTGCGGCTCCTGTTGAGGTGTCACATATGATTGGTTTGGTGGCATATGGTACTACTATCTCCTCCAATTGTAATGCTGTGTTCTGACTTCGGCGTAGCGCGTTGAGTTCTTCATCGTGATGCTGGGCGATGGCCAACTCTGCATAGTTGATTGACGTAGTCGTTTGAGTGATTCGGGACAACGCATCAGCAGCGCTGTTATCTTTACCACTGACATGCCGGATATCCGTTGTAAACTCGGCGATGAAAGACAGGTGCCCGCTCTCTTGGCGACTGCCGCTCGGATCGGGAACCAAGGCAAATGTTAGCAGCTTGTGATCCGTGATGACGAAGAAGTCTCGTCCTTCAACCTTATGCTGGAAATGTTTGATTGATTCGTAGACTGCCAGGAGTTCACGTCCAAACGTGCTGTATCGCGTTTCTGCAGGTGCAAGAGTCTTTGAGAAGAACGACAGCCGCTCCCATTGCCCACGTCTTTGTTGTTGAATGACTGCACCAATCGCAACGTTTGATGCGTCGACCACGATACTGAGGGGAGCGTCAACTATAGGATGGGCGAGTAGAAATGCTTCTGCCAACGCCTTCTTACAAACATCGAATGCTTCCTTCGCTGTGCTGGTCCATTGAATCGATTTTATAGATTTTGCTTCGCGAAGCATGGCATTGGGGGTCTGGTGATATCAGCGCACCGCGGAACAAATCGGTGGTAGAAGTTGAGCATGCCGAGGAATTCTTGGAGGTTCCGCTTGGTTTCTGGAAGTGGAAAGTCTCGAATTGCTTGCACCTTTGATTCGACCGGTCGTATCCCGCTTGCGTCGACTTGATGGCATAGGAATTGTAGCGATTGGACGCCGAACGTACACTTCTGCGGGTTGATCGACATTTCGTGTTCGTCCAGTCGTTTGAACAACGCTTCGACATGCTCACGGAGCTCGTCGTCGCTGGCGCTTGCCACCAGGATATAGTCGAGGTAGGCATAGCAGAAGTCGTGACCCCGCACGATCTGGTCGATGAACAGTTTAAACGTCTGCGCGGCATTGCGGAGCCGAACGGCATCCTGACGAACTCGAAAAGACCGAACGGCGTCGCCACTGCTGTTTTGGGGACGTCCTTGTCGGCGACCGAGATTTAATGGTACCCCCGAACCAAGTCGATCTTAGAGAAGACGCATTTGCCGGCCAGTGACGCCGTAACGTCCTGGATGTGCGGTATTGAATAGCGATTCGTGACCGTTAAGCTGTTGAGCGCACGATAGTCGCCACAGGGCCTCCAGTCGCCGTTTGCCTTTGGAACCATGTGGAGCGGTGACAGGGTTTTTTTTGCGCAAATCACTGCGCAAATGCGCACTTTTTTTAGGTTTAGCGCAGTTCGCCTGAAATTTGCGCAGTAAAATTTTTGAGGAAAAATCCAAACATCAACAACACTGAACAAAAACATTAAAAATAAAAACATTGTCACGCTAAAAAAACAACGAACGCGAATTCATATTGAACAAACACAAAAACATACGTTGTATCAAAAGAAGTGTACATGTCCACTGCATACCATATATTAAACAAGTGAAAGTAAAAACACAGTTTTTGGGTGAAAAATAATCGTATTGAAGGCAAAAAAGTGTAAAAAAATCCTAATAATATTGCGCAATCTCTGAAAATTTAGCGCAGTCCGGCTGAAATTTGCGCAGCCAAATGCGCACTCTGTAAAATGAAAAAACCCTGAGCGGTGATGAGTAGTCTTGCAAGTCTAGCGCGCTACCATTACACCACATGCCCCGATCATAGCGTGTTCAGCTACGCTATATATGCTAGCGTAGTGAGATGCTACATAACTCTCCTGTGGAGTCGCGGAGCGATCATACATTGGACCACATACATTGGACCAGCCGGGATTCGAACCCGGATCTCTAGCTTACAAGACTAGTGCTCTACCATTACACCACAGGCCCCGATCACATCGTGTTCAGCTACGCTATATATGCTAGCGTAGTGATATGCTACAAGGGCTTAAACATGTACATAAGAAGGCGAGCGGATCACTTTGTATTCCTGCAGGCATCGTTACTAGAGCTCGATTTCGGAGAGAAAATGTACGTAGTCAAATACGTAAATGTTGGCCATCAGACAGTGGCCAAGGTTAATCTATCTCGTAACGATCCAGCAGGATCTGTTACACAGTCATTGCTTTAAGTGTACTTTTACGAATTCTGTAGCTCAGCTCAGAATAACGGCCCGATTGCCCTGAAGCAAACACAGCTTACCACTGTCATTATAGCTGACCACTTCACCAACCGCAGGAGCCCCCGGATTTTCGATCTTTGGCAGGATTTAGGTGAGTACCCTTAAGGTTAGTCTTCCGCCAGGTATTTTGAGATGACATAATTATCCTAGTAACCGGATGCAGCCAAATATAACAACATTAATTTTATTGCACCTACTCATAAGAAAATATTGAAAATAAGGCATAGCATGGTGAAAAAATAAATTATACAAAAATACTTATGCAACAGAAACAACGTTGTAAAAGGGATGACAACGATAAAACCAGAGTCACGGTTGTGCCCCACTAACTCTACAATGTTTTCCGTGTGTCCGGGTTTTTATTGTCGTTGTGCCCGCAGCAATTATCTTAGCCCAAAGAGGTAACCAGCCGGGCACGGTTTCGGGTTTACAAATTCGAAAGGGACCCATTTTCAGAGCGTTGATTCGTTCCATAGCTTGTAAAAGGACCCATGATCATGTAATATATATATTTTCGCTTAGATTAATGTATAAGCTGCGAAGCTATTAGCAGATGGACGTATAGTTCCTTTGCTAGAAGGCAAGAGTGCGGTCAGATGAAAATTGGAATAGAAATAACTTAGTCATTTCATGCGGCGTTAACGTTATGTCACCATTGTTTAGAATTTTTTACTCCTTGCGGCAGTGACTATACTGTATAACAATTCATGAGGCTGTTCAATACACCCTATAGCTAATGCACTAAACAATTACAGTATCTGCAACACCACATAGCTACTCGATTTTCGCTGAATGACCATGTCACGGATACCACATATAACTTATCCGATGAACCCGCTCAGTAGAGAGCCAGGAGGGCATCCAAAATTTCGCTAACGAAGATGCGCCGACAAAATATTGTGCTAAGATAGTGGCGGCAAATTTTTTTACGTATGTCATACTAGAAAATAAAAACATTTCCACCACGAGCACAAACGAAACCCGAAAAGCAGGAGCTCAGGTGGAGGCTGCTCTGCCGGGTGCGCCATTGGAGAGAACATCGATACCCGCTACTTCGTTTATTATGAAATCTCTGTGATAATACAGAAGCGAAAAGTTACGGACGCACGTGCAGCCAAACTCAAACCCTTGATAATGAGCATTCTTGGTACACCTTTTAAAGGTTTTCTTTTGACACATATCAAGACACCCGTGCCAGGCCAATGTGATGTTCCTACGTAGCATACATAGTATAAATATCTTCGAAGTCAATTACTATTTGAAATATTCGTTACAACTGCACACAATTGCAAATTTTGACCTAATGTATCTAACACGTAACTGTTAAACTATACATGCTCGCAGGTGGGGATTATCCCTGTGACGCTCCACTTCACCCCTCCGGCCAAGCGCCGATCCACGCTTCCAGGTAGCTCAATTCCCTTAATAAGACGTCGAACACACCCTGCAATTTTGTAAAAATTGAGGAAAAATGACAAAATTAGTGAAAATAAGCAAAAATTGTGAATACTAGGAAAAATCGTCGGGAAAATCCCATAAAAATTCGAAAAATAATCCCAGAAAACAACCCCAACGCTGACTATCTGAGACCCCCAAATGCGATGTATCTGCCCGCAGCAAAATAATCCCGTGTATTGTTGCTAGCTACGATAGCTTATGTTTGCAGCTAACACAAATACCATTCATATTATGTACACAGTTAAATCCAGGAAAAACTCCATTTGACCGTGTATTATGAACTGCTGCGAAACTCACGGCAACAGTCAAAAGGGATAAATTGAGACGGTGTGTCTGACATACTAGAAAAACTAAAAACCGCCGTGCTGAGCTACCACTGCAAAAAATTATAAAAATCACGGGGTGTCCTGCACACCCTGTGTCCACGGTGTGCCCGATACTGCGCGGGGGACATAGGTGGCAAAGAGTGGGGCCGTAGAACGTGAAAGCCGCATTAATAAAAAATTGCTGTTTTCAAAAATTGCACTACACGAAATGATGTCGTTTACGGATAGAAAACACAAAAGGAAAACCGTTTTTAACCCTTTCATGCCCGAATTAATTTGTGTATCGTGCAATGTTTGACAAACTCAAGCCTGCGCCAGGGATCGAACCCGAAACGCACGGGTGAAACTTTACGCAAACCACTGAGCTATCTGAGAGCTGTTGCTCGGTTCCTTAAGGAACCTCACTGTGCGAGCGAATAACAACGCACGTTCAAACGTACGAAATACGACAAACTCAGTAAACACAACGGGTCGCAATGTGCGTTGGGTCTATTTGGGCCTAGTGGGCACGAGAGGGTTAGTTATGCGATAGGTTAATTTTTAATTAACCATTCCACGATGCGTAAATTTCACACCAATGGGGTTAAAGGGCAGCTTCGAATTAGACAACTGGGCGTCTTTACAGTATACCGTGACCTGTGCATATCGTATTTGGCTTGTCAGTTTCCTACTAAATGAACATGTTTGCGGCATGTATGTTTTTTCAACTCCCCGTTTCGGGTACATGAAGTTCAAGATTACATCATAATAAACGGCCCAAGAACGCAGATATGCGGACACTATAACTCGTCAATTTATTTGGTTTCGTTTCCCGCAAAAGCAACGACAAATACCACGGTTACAATTTGAAATGGTGCCATATTCAGGCTGAAACCACGGTTGTTTGTTTCGAGATTGAAGCCCTTAAGCTCAGAGTCCGTGATGTTTTTATCATTACTCAATGGGTCCTCCAATAAGGTTGTCAATTTTGCAGACGTTATCTCTACAGCAGTCCTGAAAGTAGCTTTCGTAAAACCTCCGTAGGCTTCGACAAGACGAACTACGTAGTGACCCGGTTGTTGTGACTCCGCTCCTTTTATCGCTGCCACGATAACTTGACGCGGCTCAACCGAAAACATACTCATTCCACCGCGCCAAAGAGAGCTAATTGCCGAACTGCGACGCTTTGCAGTGCTTCCAGCAGCCGTTTCCACTTTTATTTCGCCTTCTGAAGGAAGCTCGAAGTCACCGCACCATCCGGAAACGAAGTACTGGGACACGCCGACGTGACGTATTGGCGAGTTCAGCTCGAACGAAGCTTCAATAACGTTTAGCTGAGGAGGAGGCAGGAACGCATCCGATTTTGAAGACAATTCGGTATTAATCCAATTCTCGGATTTCGCGAATAAACGAACGTCACTTTGCTTCGCAGCTCGACCGCGTTTTTTCACCGTTTGAGGCTCGATCACCGTAACATCGTCGTCGTGTTCTTGTTTAACCTGTATAAAAGGCGGCGGCGTACCCGCGGCCTGTTGGCCACTCAAGCACCGCGTATCTTGCTCAGGCAATGGCGTCGATTCAGCCAGCCGCGACCCGCTAGTCACTCGCTGAAAACATCCGCTATACGGCATCAGTGCATAGCAAAAGCGGTGATCGTGCATGTCACACGAGTTGTCGGGAGCTTTCGGCGAACGCAATAGCGACATCGCCATTGTTGTACCCGGCGCAGTGACATGACCACTGTCAAAGTCTGAGCTGTACGTAACGCTAAACCCATACTTGGAATCGTTTAGCAGCGCAATGCCGCGGTCAAACTGTTCAACGGCGACCCATTTATGGGCACATACTTCGAATCGAGCAGTGTCCCACGACGTGTTGCGTGCCAGCGGTCGCCGAAGATGACCAAATTGAATGTCGTAGACAGCCTCGGTTGTATGAATCGAAACCGGAAATGCGACCTGAAAAATACCATTCAATACAGCGTTCGATCACAGCAGACGATTTGTCATTTCATAATAGTTTACAATCACGAACACAAAAATGTAGACAGAAACGAACGAAAGACTATACGCAGACAGACGGGGCTACAATTTCGTCTGGTCGTGGATGGATGTAGTTTCGTCTGGTTGTGTCTCATTTTGCCCGCTTAATTTTGTTCTTGACTGAGTCTTAATCATTAATTGAAGACATGCACACATTTTGTACATACAAAAACGGGTCCATAGAGGAACACAATTTATTGTTAAAATTACGTCCATTTTCATACCCGGATATTCAGAATTGATATAAATCCCAGCCATGAAGCATTCTGCAACCTCGTAAGAAGAGCTCAGGAAAATATTCGACTAAAAATGTATGCCGGCCCCAAAAATATTATGAAAGAGTATTGCTCACACCACAATTTCAAATGTGGTTACATTTACGAAAGTACATCATCTGCTAGCTTATTCCAAACAGAAACATGTGCTCCACACCGTCCCAAAATTGCATGAATTCATTTGCAACACTTTGAAGAAACAAAACTTAATAATATCAGTATAATTTTACACAACAAAGCTGAAATATTATATAGTGCAATTCGTGGGAGCGAACATATTGTTTACAAATCTGGTTTGCACAAGCACTGACGTGCATTCGTACAATGTCCTAAAGAATGCATACTCAAAATCCGAAGTCCTGGGGGTAGCCGGATCTTTGGAGAGTCAGGCTATCGGCCTCCGGCGGAGGGAGTGCGAAATCCTATAAGTTAGACGCCCTATGAATGATCCGCTAATTTGTTATGAACAAAATCAACGCCTAAAGTTAAAATTAATTAACTTTTCTAGCCTCTATTGCTAATATATTTGTACATACGTCGCCTAATGAAATTAGGGTAGTCAATAAGTGGGACACGAGCTTCAAATACAAAGCGGAGATAACTGAGACAAAACAGCAGGAAACCGGCTCAGGGATTATGGCATTTTAGCAAATTTCCGAACAGCCATAAGAGATAGACAAGGTCATCTGATACATAACACTCAACGACACTAGACCCATATTTGCTGCTTCTTTCCGAGCCAAAATCAATTCGTTGCGGTAATACGGGTCTGTCTGGATTTGCTCATATTGATGAAATCTTAAGCGCCGCGAACCTTGAGCAGTTTCCGGGTCATCTTCCAGTCGACGCAAGTGTCAAATCTGAGATACGGCTTTCCGGGTTCCAGCGAGATCGTTTGAGTCATGTTGCTGCTGCGACCGAGTTTAGCTTCCAACGTTACCGAAGCAATGCCTGTAAATAAATCAAATGTTTAACAGCCGCAGCACTGCTCGAATTATGCGCGGACAATGTTTTACTGACGTCCCGACAAGGTAAACAGTAATTATATGGTTCAATAATTATGTACAAATCGTGTTTAAAAGGTTTTGCCACGGACACACAGTATTTATTGGGTTCAGCCTGTTTCAAGTTGAGCAGCAAACCGTCGGGCACTCGGTGCGCGAAAGCAAAATTACGAAATTATAAGAGACAAAAATTTTTTGTTTGTAAATATTGTAGAATTATTTTGTGAAAAATTAACATTCGATTCTTTGAAACAATTTGCTCTTATTTTGGTCCGCCGCTGTAAATAATTATAAAATTACATAGAATTCTTTGAGGTTGGATTGGTGACCTTACTAAAGAAAGCCCGCAGCGGAAACTCGAAATATTTTACACGTAACATGACAATAAATATGATATAACAGATTGTATAGAATGTCATTGTCATACTGGAATTTAGATGACCATACCATCGTATTCACTGTACCGAAAAACGAGCTCTTACGGTACAACTATAGACTTCATCGTCGTCACTTTTGGTATCGAGCAAAAATTGTTAAAATAGATCTACTCGAAGGTGAGTTACACCGACATAAAAAACAAAAGAATTTTCCACGGTTTTTCCCACGTTTCGGCCACTCATTCTTGATACTTGTATATATAATACTTTTTGTCTTCTTTTTGAATGATTATTTAATAAAGCTCCATTTGAAGGTAAGATTGGAATTCACCGTCCGAGCAGTATCATGTTTTGAGATGGGTAGCCCCTCGAAAATCACCTTTATTTGTGTACCTGATTTATCAACTGCCACTTGGTAATGATCGCTCAGACTGGGTAAACTATTTTTGGTCAGAGTCTGCTTCACCGGAACAGCCGTCTCCAGATGATAGTCCATCACGTCCCACGCTTCCCAGTACAGCGGTGTATCGTCGTAAAGCCAAAACTGATTCATGCACCGGCTGCTGCACTGGTCGTAGTGTCCGACTGTGTCGGCGTAGTTGTACTTCGTCGCGTCTGAGCGGAGCGTCAAACTAATGACGTGCCCGTGAGAGTTGAGTCGAGCGGTAAGGAATTCGTTTTGCAATTCGACAATCATCTCGTCGCTGGCAACGTGACGAAGATGGCTCACGCGAACCGGCTAGAAACATAATTATCATCACTCGCGGTTGGTCATTTCTTGTTACACAATTTCCAACCCGCTGATACCAAGGAAGTATGCAGTGTAATTGTGGACAAAGTTAATGGTACTATATCAACGTAATACGTAGCGCAGGGAATAGCCGGAATTGTTAATTTAAACCGGATCCAGAATCTGGTCTTCCAAACTTACATACAGTCAAACAAATGAAGGTACTATAGATTTAAAATTAATGTGTTAAAAATAAATTTCACATTGAACTTAATGTGATACGATGACATTACTGCGTCTCTTGTAGTTTTAAAATGAACAAACTAATAATATTTATTTATCGATCCAAACTCTGTTTGGTAGTTTGTGGTCCGCCAACGCAAAAAGGTGTCTTTCATTATATAGTCGCCGCTACACTGGATGTGACTGCAACGCATAAGAGAGTACATTGGACAATTTAAATGACTCTGATCTCCACCTTTTAATACATATCCGTTTGTTGCATGTTATCACATAGGAAACTTGAAACAGTCTCCAATAGTTACAGTTGGTTTATCGGGTTACAAATGAAAATAACTGAAGATATGCTATAATTTTCTGAACAGAAATGTAGTAAACTAGTCGGTAGTGGAACTATATTTGTGAGCGGAGCTTGGGCTGTGGCATTACCAATGTACTCAATTTTATGTTCTTGTAACTACATTGCATAGGGCATAGGGCTTTATCATTGGTAAAAATATTATATTTGAATTCTTCGACCCAAAAAACCCTATAATGGTTTGATCGAAACGACTCTATTTCAATAAATTACACAAATATTGCAAAATTCTCTATTTTAGCTGCATAAAATTAACTAATTAGCTAATTACTAATTAACCGCTCAAAAAATTTTTTAATCCCAAATATCAGGTGCACACTCTGACATGATAGGCTTTCAAACAAAAAAAAGTTTTTTAAAATCCGTTCAGTGGTTCTTGAGATCCGTCGGACCGAACGAACGAATGGACGGACATCGACCTTTTTACTCCCAGACAGAAAATAAAAACGCTTCGCTCGGCTTCGCCGAGCTCCGCTCAATGAGACTAACTGTGATACTGCTCCACACAATTTCAATTAATACAGATCTTTACCAAGAACGCCATTTCTGGCTGCGTTATGGTATATCCTTCACAAAATTTACAAACTTAACGCACTGGCTGATGTTTAAGTTAGCCAAGTTTACAGAATTGTAAAATACTCAGTCTTTGTTTATGATGTGGTACAACGTTCAAGCTTAAAAGTTCTAGCCTTTGTACTCCTAAACAGTAATACTCTGTTTTATCTTGGACAGTACCTGAACATACATCCACCTGGCTTTGTTTTGTTAATATAAGCTGACGATGAAAATTTTCTACAATGTCAAGATTAAAAATTCCTGCTGACATTATCGCTCTTACAGGCAATTTCCTTAGGTAACGTTTCTTTTTGTTGGGCTGAATTAAGACTTGATACAGCATATATAATACATTTAGAAGCAAACGTGTGCAACATAATAAATGTTGTTAAACCAGAATTCCGGTTGCCGTATGGTATTCGCCTGTCGCCGGAAACGCAACCAAACCATGATTTATGGCGGAGGTTGAAATTGCCGTTACTCCCTGGCGCAAAGTTATAAGGGTTTGAACGAGTCTAAAGTATCGAGGTGACAACAGCTTTATTGACGTTTTAATCGTTTCGAGTGACTAAAAAGTTTACAAAAGTATAATGGGTAATTGGAAATGTGTCATTTTTGGATAGATTAGAACTCGCAGTGAGTCGCAATCTATAAAACAAAAAATGACATGATAATTATTAGCGCCGCACTGTTGAGCTGCGTTTCATTTTGGCTATACCTAATTAATAATTTCGCAGGTGAAACCTCAGCGCCAAATGGAGCGCGAACTTACAGATTACTTAGACCCTAGGGATAATTTACAAGCGCAAACTGTTGTGACATACATCAAAAATCGGCTGTATGTGTTTTCGGTTACTGCTGTGATCGGCTTTTCATAACTTTACTTGTATCACATGTTAAGCGATCCAATTACTCGCTCGAAAGGCGACAGTCGTTTTAGCGAGTTCTTTACATTACTCCGTAAGCTGCGCACAAAATGACAACCTTTTCACTATTCATCTCTGAAAAATCATCACAATCAAAGGTCGATTTAAAACCGTCTCTAATACAATCTTACACAACGTGCAAAAAACAATATGGTAAATACGTTGGTTTGTAGAAAACAATTTGTTAAAATAATAGTCAAATGATATGAAATTTCACTATGTCTGACTCATTGTGTTTCGTGAATGTGTTCTAGCTTATTGATAGCTGGGACTTATGTTTTCTATTATGTCTGGTTTAAGATTTACAGTATTTCTTTTTATTTGGTTCAGAAAATATAGCCCTAAGTTTGTAACGAAATCGAACCAACCTGGACACTAACGGAATGTTTCGGCTCCGGAATCAGAAACGATAGCGGCGGAACATCGTACCATCTATGCTCATGAACAGCACGTCTCGGCCAATTATGGGCGTTGAACAAGGACGTTTTGGCATCGGGAGGCACCAAATCGCTTGCACGGCACATTTCCTCGTGGGTCGACGGCGACAAAGAAATCAGACCGCTTAAATCGGAAATGTGAGAGCGAAACTGTGGATAAGCCTGGTATTTCCGCAACACGTACTGGGCGGCGTCGTACAAATGGTGCGCGTCGGTATAGACGGCGCCAATTGACGAGCCGGGCAAGATGTCGTGGAACTGATTGACCAAAAGCGATTTCCATTCCTTAAAGGTAAAAAAATATGAAACGGGTTTTGAGACATAAATTTCCATTCCACGAAAGTGTCCGAAAAGACGAGATCTTTGATTTAAGAAAAATGCAGAATAAACTATCAAATGAATCTTTAACGCAAAAGCAACGTCAAAGTTAGAGGCAGCGTTAGACCAACTATGTTATATCCGACTACTCCGTCTAAACTCTAAACACTGAAACTTTTAATCTGATTCTCAGATATTCAAAACAGTGTAAGCCCAGGTTTGTTATACCAAATTTCAAATATAGACTGATTTCTGTGGTATATGTCGAACAGCCTTTGGGTACGTTTACTTCGAATGTGAGCTGAAACTTGCTCATAAGCTAGAACACGACGACAAGAAATAGCAAAAACTGAAGATCCGCATCGCATTTATTCACTTTTGGGAGCAAACACTGTGCGAGGAACAGCAAATACCCATGGGGTCATAGCACCAAGTATTCCTGTGCCCGCCTGATACGCCAGAGGAAGAGAGTTCTGGAATCTGACGCAAAGGTATTAATCGAACTAACAGTTTAAGAAAGCCATTAACCTTTTCAAACAAAACGGGACCCTTTTGGGGTAACACTGGCATCGAGCATCGATCGTTGATCGAAATTGCACAGCTGACGATTTCAATATCGCGAAGCAACGACTCCAATTCGCGATTGCGCGCTTTCAGCGCGGCTTGGCTCGTGTAAGTTCCGTTGTGGAGTTCCAGGTAGAGTTCGCCGTGCCAACTGCACAGGTTTACAACATCTTGTGAAATCTAAAACCAGGAGTATTTTGTTGGTCATAGATAGATTAGATAGACAAGAAAAGAGACGCAAGGAGGGGAGATCCCAAAAAGGAAGGTGTCCATTACGCCGTCTCGTTCACATCTGCCTCACTCAAATCTCTGACATTCTGTTGAGAATCTGACTATCTTCCTAATTCCTTCAGAGTGGATAATCTCCATATTGATTCTTGACTTCCCATATATACGTAGTCTTAGAGCATCTTCACCTGGACATCTAATTAAGAGATGCTCAGCTGTGTCCCTTTCGTTGCATACACTGCAGTACCGCGTGTTTGCAAGTTTCATGTTATACAGATGGGCGTTCAGTCCATTATGCCCTGTTATCAGGTTTACAGTCCATCTCAATCTTTTCTTATTCAGCTTTCTTAAGTATTTACTGTATATATGCCTTATCTGAGGTAGAAGGGTTTTCGTCTGTCTGCATTTCTTTTCTGAATCCCATAGACCATGCAGAGTGGAGATAGCCCATTTCTGGCTCTCCAATCGGATTCTGCTAGTAGGTATTGGTAAAACGGGTTCTGGACCGATGAATTTCATCTTTTCTTATTCAGCTTTCTTAAGTATTTACTGTATATATCCCTTATCTGAGGTAGAAGGGGTTTCGTCTGTCTGCATTTCTTTTCTGAATCCCATAGACCATGCAGAGTGGAGATAGCCCATTTCTGGCTCTCCAATCGGATTCTGCTAGTAGGTATTGGTAAAACGGGTTCTGGACCGATGAATTTCATGTCTGATCCCAGTCTTGCCAATTCGTCTGCTTCCTCGTTGCCTAAATGACCTTCATGGCCGGTATTCATCTTAACGTCACCTTGTTAGATGCAGATAGTTTCTGTAGACTGTTTATACATTCGTAGACCAGTCTCGAGCGTATATGGAGCCAGATATTGCCCTGACGGTTGTCTGGCTGTCCGAGCTGATGCATATCGTCTGATTTCTTAGTTGATCATAGTTGAGCCTAGTAGAGCACTCCAGGATAGCATATACCTCTGCTTGAAATACAAAGGCTATGCTGCCCAATCATATAGAGTGCCTAAGCTTATTTTCGACATATACACCCCACCAGTCTGTGGACCGTGCGACTTCTCTTTCTTGGAGCCATCCGTAAAGCAGTTGATGGGGTTCTTAGGAGATGGGATTGGTGCATTTTGCCAATCCTCTCTACTGGGTATAGCGACTTTCCACAATGAAGAATCCACCAATTTCTTTGTCATTTTGTCGCTCGGTAGCCGAATAGACGGTACCAGTCCACCAATTTGACTTACATCCACGTGACCCTTATTTGCCATTCCATTATTCAGGGTCCACAGGCTAGTGTTAAGGTAGTCTGTGGTAGCAGTTTATAGCTTCTCTGATGAGCAATATGTCCGCTGGTGGCACTCCCATGATGGCAATCATCCCCATCGTTGGTGTAGAGTGCATTGCTCCTGTAGCCACCAGCAGATTCAGACGCCTTATCTTTAAAAGTTTCTTCTTAAAGCACCTAATCTTGAGCCTGTGCCACCATACTATGACACCGTACTGCAGTATGGGCAGAATCACCGTCTCATACTATACAGCCATAGGGAGGAACTTGGCCTCAAGCCCCAAGACTTTCCTACACAGCTACGACAAGTCATTGTGGCTCTCTTAGCTTTCATAGTAATGAAGTCCAAGTGGTGCTTCCAGTTCAATTTAGAGTCTAGGACAATTCAAAAGATACTTGATTTCTGTCACAATGTGGATTTCTGCTCCTCCTATGGACAAAGTGTCTAAATCTTGCGACTTATGGTGTCTGTGAAACATGATCAAGCCACATTTACCACCATTCGCCACGATCCATTCTTGCTGCACCAATTGTGCACCTTTTTTAGAGAAAGTTCATCAGGCGTTTGCATGATGCAACATTATGTCCATTGCAGATGATGGCAACGTCATCAGGGTATGCCTGTACATGTGTATTTCTCACATTTAGTTCAACAAGAAGGCTATTTATCACCATACACCACAACAATGGTGAGAGAACGCCACCATGTGGGCTACCTTTCGGAACGTTTACCGTGATAGACGTGTCGCCAAGTGTTGTGGTGACCTTTCCACATAACAAGAGGTTGCACAGCCAGTGACTTACTGCTTCCGAGATCTTAAAACTTCGGAAAGCTTTCTTGAACGAAGAGAAATTTGCGTTGTCAAACGCCCCTCCTAGATTCAGAAAGCAACCTAGTGCTAAGCGGCCGTTGTGGATTTTCTCCTCTACCGTGCCAACTAGCTCGTGCAGAGCAGAGGTAGTAGACTTGCATCGTAGATATGCATGCTGCTTCGGATGAAGCATAGCCGTAATTTTGTTGGTCAAGCTACATGAAAATCCCGTTAGGCTGTAATCGTTTTCAGTAAATTCATAGAAATTTACGTGTTTTCCTTAACAAATTACTATGACCATAAGGTTATGATGATTTCTTGAGAAAAGTATGAGACAGGCATGACGCCATCCATTTTGACCTTACTCTCCTGGGGCTGGGAGTTTACCGCCCCACTGTTGGAGCTGGGGGTTATTTTATGACGGACAAAATTTTGCTCCAACCCCCCCCTCTGTACGCCCAAATTTTGAAAGAATGTCACTAACCCCCTCAAAAGTAGGGGTCAAAAAACTCTTTTTTCAAACGACCCCCTACTAAAACTGGGGTGGGGTCAGAAAAAATTATCCGTGATACCGTGACCCCCTCTAAAATTGAGGGTGTAACCCCATTACTAGGGTGGTAAAAGGTTGAAATGGATCGCAAAATGCACTGATCCTTCTTTATAGAGAAAAAATTGGGAGATGCCATACTTATCTAAAAATAATCATCAACATTATTGTTATGAATGGTTCGGAATGACTGAGTTTATCCCTGGGCAAACGAATGACAGTTTGCAGAGAGTTAAAAACGAGCGTTTTATAAACCCAGTTACGTACGATCAATCATCTGCAACCTCAGTTACAAGCAATGCCGTGTTTGTAACATGACTACAGAAGATGTACTGTTGTACAAACGCTACTGTGTGTGTTAAACAAATTACAAACGATGCGGTGGCAGTAACCCATGTTACAAACGATCGATCGTCCACAAAAAGCGTTCGTGTTGTCGGGCGCATTATTATGTGAATCGTGCATTGACATAGGTTCGAGGAACAAAATGCAACCAAACAGATTCCACTCTAACCATTCATTGTAAGATATTTTGCATTGCGGTCACGGTCGTTTCCATATTTCTCGTGAAGTCAAGGTCGTTAAAATTTTTGTGACTCCCAACATTGTCCACAATAACTTTAGTTTGATAAAAATCAACAAGAAAGCGAACGAAAATCCCGATTATTTGTCAAACGTGCGAGGAACCGCAAATAGTTGAAGATTGACGCAATAATGCTCGTCAATTCACGGTATGTAGTACAATGTTTATAACCCGGTGGTTATTTCTCAACTCAAATATTTTGTGATTTGATTATAGTATCGTGTGTTGTAATTTGCGCTGCTATATGTATACATATATCCAACTTAATGGAATAGAAATAATATACTCATTGGCCGACTGCCTCCAGCAAGAGTTTGGTTTAAATCGTTAGATTCCAAATGACCAACAAGAAAAAAATCTCAGTTTGTGCAGGTTTCGTCAGCATTTGGCTAAAAATCATTGGAGTAGCACAAAAATACAAGATTGGGTGCACAATTACTTGCTCGAATAAAATTGCGATAATAAACGCTTGATACAAGAAGAAGAAAAAAGATTTGCACAATTGTCTAGAGCTATTGAAGGAGGCTCCGGTTGCTCTGTTTCACCAAAATTCAATAGTTCAAGTCTCATAAGTATCAGCACTGCGGGAACTAGCTGTACTGCCAAGTTCAATACCTATTTCACATTATATTGTGTACACACAGAATTAATGAATTCAATCATGCATCTTGATGATTCTTTCATATTATACAAAATATAAAATATATTTTGATTGAAGGCGACAAATTTACAAATCGGGAATTGGCCTGGCTACGACGAATACAATGGACAGAGTCTCACCTCGTCAAAAAACCTGCGGACGTTCGAAGTCACAACGCGAGGCATCTCCGAATAGCAACCAATATTGCCAGACCAATTATTTGTAGCTACTGCCCGCCTTAGCCGGGCCATCATACGCCAATCGGGACCACCACCACCGTCGCCGTGACCATAGAGCAAAATTGCAGCGTGTGATCGGCCCTTGTCGGAAAAGTTCCGCGAAGTCTTCAAGATATCATGGGGCCGGGCGTCGGAGCAGTAGGTGTCAGCAGGCGGAAAGTGTGCGAGGACCTCTGAAAAACGAAAAAGTTTATGCACATTGTGGCTCCAGCAAGGAAAAACAATCACAAGTAATGTGTGCCAAACATTAGGTAATGCTTTCCAAAAGCCCTAACGCCGTGGTAACACTTGCAGTTGGTGTAGGGCGCAAGAGTCCGAATGATTCGCGATCGCTACTGCTGACAGTCTATTGCGTGCTCGGCCAAGACCTGTGAAAAATGTGATCGTTTCCACAATAACGTTGGCTAAAATATTGATACACTATAAAGACAGTGAATTTTGCTCGCTTATAAAATAATTTTGAAAAACATTTATGAGACATTCAATGACATTAACGTGTACCAATACAGTGTAACTAGCATTACATATATTAAGATACCAAGTGAAATAAACAATCAGGGTACTCGGGTTTCGAACTAACTGCTTAGTGGCTGGATTTCCAGTAAAATAGATGAAATTAACTCCAACACAACATTCAGAGCGAAAAAAGCAATAAAATTGTACACAAAATTGGCTACAGATTTAGCAGTCGGGAAGTTTCGGACATCAAAAGACAAACTATCTGTACGAAAAGGTACAAAAATAACTGTCTTATGTCGAGCTAACTAGATCGAGAGAGTGGCCCGGTTGAAATTGAAACTTTAAATTATTAACAAATTCTATTTTTAGATCATTTGAATTTACACCAATTTTATTTTCCGCGATTCTCGGCGAGTCTGGAAAGAACAAAACTCATATTTAGCGAGTAATGTATAATTCTTCGTTGTATTAATTTCAGTGGCGAAGCGATGCCGTTACGTGCTTTTCGTCGGTGCGATTGTTGTAAAATGCTGACAAAAGATATCTAAATATTGATAAAAAATATCAAATTAACAAGGAATATCCGGAACCGTAGCCAGCAACCAGAACCGTCCATTTAAACCGGATCCGGAACTTGGTCTTCGAAATTTATATGTAGTAAAACAGATGAAGGAAGAAATGAAGGTATAGTGGATTTAATATACATTAAACATAATTTTTACTTTAAAATTAATGTATTGCGATGGCATTATTGCCTTTCAGAAACTTTAAAGAGACTGAGGAAGCTAATAATGTTTACTTATCGATCAATATGTCGGTTTTTGGACACCCAGAGCAAAAATGGCCTACCACTATATATACACCACTGCATATACTGCGTCAAACTGAATGTGATTACAACGCTTGGAGCGTAGAATACACACTCGCTCTTTCTCCAGTCGCCTCCCTTTACTACACATACGTTTGTTACATGTTCTTCTGTATGAAACTTGAAATTATTGGTTTATATGATTCTAAGAGAAAATAGATAGAAGGTAATTTTCTGATCAATGGTCAGAGACACTGTTTAGGCTAGCGTTGGACAAACTGTGCCCGTCCGTTAGATGATGATGCTAACTTTCTAATCAGAATGCTATAAATGAGACAAACTGTGATGCTGCTCGCACAGTTTCAATACAGTTCATTGCCAAGAAAGCAGTTTCTGGTTGCGTTGCAGATAACGTTAGTTTACTCAATCTCGGCTGGTGCATATACAATTTTACTTACCACGTTTACAAGCGCACTGGCTGGTGCTTGACGCAATTTATGTTAGCCAAGCATACGCTAAGTACTTTTACGTAAGCCATACTCTGTTACCGAGTTGGACCAGCTTAATTCGAACGTACCCCGCAGACTTCTGAATGTGTAACATAAGTGCTACAAGCATCAATCTGGCTTTGATTTGTTAACAAACTCCTGTAGGTTATTATGAAAAATTCTTACTGAAATTATGTGCCCTACTCACGTTTCAAACAGCAAATTATCTAGTTAATCTTTGCATTTGCTTGGTTGTATTGAGCGTGATCTTAGTATAATTGACGGAGGCAAGACGAGCCACCGAAGGTGGCGAGTCGCAGCCGGAGGCGTACATTTAACTTTTTATATATCATATATCAATATACTAGACGCAAAATTTCAATTTTCTCTGTGACTTTTTTTTTGTTTGTCACAGACAGGTCTGCAGGTTGAACGCCTGGGCCGATTTTAGAAATTTTTTTTCTTCGTGTTGCATATTCTCTTGCGGAGTGCCCTTTCATTGAGCACTTTTTTCTACGAAAATTGCTTTGTACTCAAAATTAAGCAAATGTTGCTCAAACTTAGGGATTTTTGCCATTTTTTCAGCTTTTTCACCGCATCTCGACAACTGTTCGTGCTATTTCGGCGATTTTTTACATAAAATGTATTTTCACGTTTTCTAAACAGCTGTATATAGCTGATTGACGTATTTCATCTCTTTCCTTAAAAATTAAGCAAATTCTCTTAAAATTGACTTAGGGAAACCTAAGTTCATCATATCTCGACAACCGTTCGTGCTATCTCGGTCATTTTTTGACATAACATGTACCTTCACGTTTTCTAAAAGACTGTATACGAGTGATCTACTTTCCTTTATAAATTCTCTTAAAATTAAGCAAAGTCTCTTAAAAATGAGTGAAAAATTATCTAGTTTTATCACGCGTGCTTGGGTTTTTGTTTAATGCATGGATTCATAGTTTTTAACTTTGGTATTACGTAAAAAGATGATAGTGTTTGTCACATTTTGAGCCTATAACGCTTGCTACTCAAACACTAACAGCATAACACTTGTCATTTTGAATAGTTCAAATTATACGTATCGTTCATAGTCAAATTCGAACATTATTTTACAGAATAAATTCAGTTTCTTAAAATTGTTTTCATGGTGAAAATTCGAAGATGAGGTGTAGCTACTCGATTTAAATGAGTATGTTACTTTTAAACTGTTACCAAAAATGTTAGAAATTCCACAAGCTGTACGCACTATTCACGCCGTTGTTAACCACCATGCCTCCGTCACCCACGTTTACGTGTTACTAGTATATATCATATGTTTGGATCACAGATGAAGCAAAAAATGTGGAAAATTTCAAACAAAATTATTAAACCGGAATTCCGATTCCGGTATGGTTTTTGCCTTTTGCCGGAACCGCAACCGGAACACGATTTTCGCCCGAAACGGAGCCGGAATTCCGGTTACTCTCTGCAAATTAAATACTGAACACTTACCACTTCCATCGATACCTATCCACCGAAACGTATGATGAGGAAATTTATTCACCAAATTCCAACTTATTTTCTGCGTCAACAACTTTGACATCCCAGCGCCTCGTATAATCTGTGGCAACTGCGCCGAATAGCCAAATGTATCCGGCAACCAAAACGTTCCGCTGTCAAATTTTTGATAGGATGCTGGAAACTCTTTGCGAATCCAATGACTTCCATAGAGTAGCTGACGCACCATGGCTTCACCAGAAGGAATATTGCCGTCCATTTCTGTCCATGCGCCGCCTACCAGTTCCACCCGTCCAGATTCTATTGCTGGCTTTAGCCTGTCACGATAAAATCGTGGGTACCGTGTCTTCACCCAATCTAGCTGACACATCTGAGATAATGCGAAATGTAGACCGTCAGGCATTGCCCGTACCACCGAGTCTTCATTATCGATATCTTGACCTTTAATTTCACACATTTCCTTGGCCGTCACGCACAAGCTTTGGCGTTTTCCTTTTCTGCTCGAAAGAGATATAGCGTCGTTTTCGTTTCGAAATCCGTCTGTTTCTCCTTGTTCCAAATCCAATAGCCGAAGTGTAGACGATAAGCAACGCGCGGATTTGCGATGGGTCTCAGCAACGCGCCAGAGCCAAGCACTGTCAATGTGGCTATTTGCGATTGCGTGAACGACAAACGATTGACTTTTTAAATTGTTTTGGTCTAAATTTAGACTTTCGGTCAAAGTAGATACTTGACGGAATGAACCATCTCCATAATCTGGTAGGTGAGTTTTTCGCTTCTTGGCAGACGTCGACGATGACTGTTCTGAGTTTCCGTCGGCCTGTTGTACTCGACTTAATCCCGGTGTCATAGGGCACAAAAAGCGGCTAGCTACGCCATGACACTCGATGAGCGCCTCCGATGAGAAATCGGTCGTCACAAGCCGATTAATGATATGATTAGCCACGTGTAGAGCGTCTGCTCGCAGATGCGACGTTGCTTCGGGAAGAGCTTCCACGATATCATAGAGAAATTCCAAATCCGCGTAAACCTGCATTCATAAATAGGCAATTAGCAATACAACCAGAGTTCGCCAACGGACTTTCAATAAACCAATTTTGACGAAAGCTGAATTTTAAAACATTGTAATATGGGGCACCTCAATAAAGAAAACAATGTTCTATTCGCGAAATTAACTTTTGGCACCGATAACAGGACGCCTCGATTATACCGTGGCGTGATTAATGATGTTTAGCAATGACTCGGAAATTTTGGTATATTTTGAAGGTGTCAACAATCAGTGGCAACAACAATTACCCCCTCTAACGTAAAGTTGCTAACTAAGCATACAATCTCTCATAACGAAAAGCCGTTACTTGCATAAAAAACCACGCGACATCGCCTAGAACGAGAAGGTGGTTAGACAGCATTAGGGTGTAGGGACAAATTAGCTGAGTGTAGACATGAATATGCCCGGTACACGCTTCCTTTCTAATGATGTCAAAATTTAAAGTATTCCCCTAAGCCGACGGATCTTGGGAATCTATACATTGTTTTTAGATAAACCGTTCCAGAGTGGAGAAACTGTTTCAGATGACAATACGTCGAAGTTGGACGTTACAAATAAATATCGGCCGCTTATAACTTTGTCCAGGTAAAACCCAACAGTTTCCATACATTCCTTAAATGGTTCATTAATGCTACAGTCATTCGTATAAAGCAATTAACTTCGTATTGTGAACTCACCTGAAACGCGGCCTTGTCAGCAACGCAAAACCGGGACTCAGAAACTCGAAATGTCTTGTCGGGATCCGGAGGTTGGATCATTCCGTTCTGGCCAGCACCAAATTGGCCGTTGCAGGCCATTTCAAGATAGAATTTCGGTTTTAGCAGAGCCCGCGACAGAGACAGTGCATAGACGTACTCGGTTCGGACATTGTCTACAACAATGACACTACACTATACCCAAAATCCCTGTGAAATGAGTACACGTTTGTTAGCATACGGTTCATAAACTGATGCTGAAAATCAGAAGGATAGCTTTCAATTGCAATTGAACAAGACATATGACCAAAGAGGATTGTAGAACGTTGGTGTTTAATCAAGAAAAATTTGGTACCAACAAAAATGTTGACTTGGTCAACACGACAACGCTATTTAAGCTTGACTAGCTTTTTGAAACCCAGGATTTGAGCTTTGGGTTGAAACATGAGACGCTCAAGTTTAATTTACGCCACGCTGTTGTGACGAATGCAGCCGTGTCTAAGCAATACGTCTTATAAAAGGCACAGCAACCATGACACGAAACATACACACAAAGGCAATAACGGCCCAAAGCAAACTGTGTGGCGGTGCCGGCAGTTCTGGCAACATTTTAGAATCCAAGGTTCGCTAAGCTAATATTCGACTTTGGGATAGACTCAATCCCTATTCGGACAACTGCTACCTCTATGGCAAGTCGATAGTTTTTGAAAGACAGTGAATAATGCATTGTTGACATTGAAATTTATTGATAAATTTAGTGTTTTTAAAAGTGGCGTTCATGGTACACTTGAACTTCTTAGAATTAAGTTTGATTCTGCCGAAGTAGGCAGTTTCTGGAAGCTGAAATTTTTGAAATTTATTTGCCTGAGACCGCTATTTTTTCCTCCCACCCTTGTATTGAGCCCCCGAACATTTGGTTATACTGCACTACACTATTATTACCACAAATGTACAAAACCAAGCGATGGCATAGAAAATAGAATACTGTTCATGATTTAACCTCGCACATGAGCTTGAATGATGGCACCCGAACAGAACGGCGATCTAAACTTCGCACTAAAGGAATAAACCCGCCATCTAGGACTGATTCACATCATGCATTTAATGCTCTCAACTTTATTTACACGGTAATACCACTCAGCGAATTAACTTCCCCTCACATTTTCTTCTAGAAGAAAACACTAGTATAACCTCTCAATAAAGCAGTGCAACGAC
Organism: Trileptium ribeirensis; assembly: GCA_030248225.1. NCBI lineage: Eukaryota > Metazoa > Nematoda > Enoplea > Enoplida > Thoracostomopsidae > Trileptium > Trileptium ribeirensis. The sequence goes on along the minus strand of JASANE010025148.1, from coordinate 49,094 downwards.
GAATGAAACGTGCTAAAATTAGAGATAACGTCTAACGCAATTTTAAAAGCTAGATAAGGCTATTCATTTTAAGAGTGGCACTTACCCGAGCCAGACAGTCCCTGTATCAGGTCGCCGTTGTCACTCCATATTTGCACTTCGTTGCTAAAATTAACAATATAAAAAACCTGTGGTGCATGAATAAACTTATGGTGCGCCCCCTACCATCCCCTTCTGTCATTAGCGATTGGCGATCACTTGTTCGGCGTACCGGCCATCCGTCAACATAACAGAGAACATAAAATTGAAGTGTTAGGCAACGAGTCCAAAACGTTAAGTAACAGAAAATTGTCCTATTAACAGTTACTTCAAAAACATTAGGTAACAGATTTATGAACGTTTGGCATTTGAACTAGAAAATTTTTATTTTATTATCGAACGAAAATTTTCCCGTTTAATATTTTAAAACCTGCACATCACATGTTAAGTTAGCGAACTACACGTATTATCAATAATAAAAGGAAATATATTAGCGTAACGAAAAAATGCGGAATGCTAGTTGCCCCCCTTGTGCGTTGTGAAACCAATTTGTGGCCAAATAGCAAATAGGTGCATTGTGTTAGTGAACAAAAATAACATCGTTTTGCAATCAGTCGCTCTGCGTTCGCGAACGGAAATTTTTGAATTTAAAATTGGCTATTGCAATAAATTTTTTGTTCGCTAACACCGTTTTGTACATAGTGTCAAAAAGGATGGTAGGGGACGCAGCTTAAGTTTACTCACGCATGGATGTTTGTTTTAAACATTTTATCATTTTGACGAATTGTAATATAGCACCCCTGCATCTTTCGGCTGTGTGTCAACACATTTTAAATCTAAGTGAGTGAGTGAACCGAGCGAAGCCAAGAATTGTTACTAGCCGTGACAGTGGTGAAATATGACAATGTCCCTTATATGTTTTTTGGGTGACACGCGTAACTCAACTTTAGCTGGGCGGATTGATTCGTGCGATAGCTCATTTGAAAACATTAAATCTGATTTGTGCTCTTTATTTAAGCGCGAAGTCCGACGCCCATATTTTTTCCGAAAAGCGTGACAAAGGGGTTTACGTCATTCGGGTCCCCAAAGACCAAAAATGATACTTAAATCTCTACACCCGGTGTAGATATCTCAGTGTAGTTAAGTTTATTATGTAGAGCCTATTAGAAGACGGTATATAATGCTTTGCTACGTTTTTCTCTTATGATGTAGAGTCTGGGTCAAACATGGTTGTAGAATAGGTCCATGATACCCAAAATACATGGCAATGGTAATATCTCCACAACCGCTTGGGTTATGTAAGCGTTTTTGGTCTCATTTTGTAGAGCAATCTAGTCTCTATGTAGGCGCAAATGGTATTACGCCATTGTCATCGGTTACGCTGAAGGGTTGGGTAAAAAGTTTTCAATAGGCCCATGGGACCAAAAATACAAGAAACTGTTGAAGCTACATAAATATTTTTAGTCTGATTTTTGTAAAGCAGTTCACAGTTTATTTTGTATTTCGATGCTCAATTTGAATACAGCTCTCTAAATTTCATACCCAACACTAAGAATACCGAATTGCAGATAAGACTAGTAGTTTGCAGTGTAAGTAAACACAATAGTAGCATGCTATTTGTAGATATGAATTGCTCCACAGAATGAGACCAAACACACCTATATAGCCCGAGTGATTGCAGAGGTATTACTATTTTCGTGTATTTCGGATCGCATGGGCCATTGAAAAACCTTTTTGACCGAACTCTGCAGTAAATCACGACAATAGCAGCACAACCAATGGACTGCATTTTCAACTATTTTAAAGCGAAATAATCAGTCGCGCAGCGAGGAAAAACTGAACGATTGCGCCTAATCTGCTCGTAACAGCTAATGATAGGTACTAAGTATGACCTTGTGAAGTTCAGCAATAAAAACGCTGCGTTGCCAATGCATTCACGGCGACGTAACAGCAAGTGTAATCAAATATGAAAACAGTTGTAGGTCTCTTTATTTTATCCTGATTAGAAAATGAAAATTCGTAAAATTTATAAATGAAATTTTAAGGAAAACGTTTAATTAAAGAACTTCGCGTTGCGGGCACTTGCTTTATCTGATGCATACCACGCAAAAACATTGCTATCTTAATCAATTTTGAAATCCTGTTCCCAGTTTCTAATCGCCTACATACATCTATGTTCAATAATTGTTGACAAAACTTGTTTTTTGCGTCATAATTTTTCCCAGAACAGTCCCCAAGGTTTAATAACCGACCCAATCTGGGGTTAAAACAACGAAACCAAGGTGGTTAATCCCACCGTTCAATAATAACAAGCAAAAAACTTGCTTCGTATAAATTGTTAAAATATAAAAATGGGAGATATATTTTAATGTTGGCCTCACAGCTCGAAAGCGGCTTCTCTGACAAAATATGTGCAACATGCAAAGTAGTTGTAGCTCTCCATTTTTCGGTACAACGCCTCTGTTAGAGCAGCCATAATGTAAAATGTTGGGCTAAAAGCAAAGAGCCTTTAATTGGTGTCGATTTGTGGGAATTTAGGCAGAAAATAACGAGAGAAACGCAAACTCAAAACAGGATGCACAATTACGTCCCAGTCGAATAAAAAATTGAGAAATCCGTTATTCAGGTGAAGAGTTATGCGACTAACAGCCGGACAGGAAGAAATTATGTTACCACTTCCGATTTGAGGCAACTTCGCTCGCCTCGATTCAGTTATATGAAAATATTTGGCTGGCTGGTCTTGTGCAAGAACAAAATATTGGTGAATGTCAACTTACTAAATCAAAAAAAATAATAATTGTATATATCAGAAGATATAGAATTTCATCTAACGTGGGCAATACAGACAGAATTCCCGGGGCTGACTTCAATAGGTTGAGCGGGTGGGGTGAGAAGGACGCCGCAGTGGCTACCAAAAACCCAAACATGCGCTGTGGATTACAGCTATAGCGGCACAAACGCATGACTTTCAACTGTCTCACCCGCTGTTCCACCGAAAATGAACTTCATCGTCGAGCCAAGCCTGCGGCAACTCGGCGACAATTTCAATCCAATGCGTGGACCATGTCGGACCGAAGGCAGCTGCGTCCAACTTGATTTTTTTCTCTGAAACAAACTACTACAAAACTGCCGCTATTTAGCAACCAAATTAGGAAATTTGAGTTCGGCTGAGTGGAATTGCGTTGTTTTGTCTGGTACGGATTGTGTTATATACTGGCAAAACATCTGTAATTTAATAGTACTACAACCAACAACACAGGCTTTAAGGTGAGACCATTGCGTGAACGTCAATATTTGGAAAATGGCTCTGAGCTCTCCACATGGACTCAAAGTTTTTCGAGGTGACATGAGTCGTAATGATTGTTCTAACAAAAATGGTTACAACAAAACTCAACATTACATACGTAACATCAGTATTACTTATATTTAGACTATTTATGATAAAATCCTAATTAAATTGTAGGCTAATAATAAAAACAACAAAAAGACCGATAAAAATGTTGTAAGATAGAAAAACTGGATATAGCGCAGTAATAAGACCCCTAGTTAAGCCGGCGGATAGTCTGGGTGAAATCCTGCAGCTATTTTCCCAGAGACTGGAGCTAGGGTCATTTACACTCGTTTACAAACTTATCTCGATGTTAAAAGATCATCCACAGTAATGAGCCAAGAACCGCCCAAAATCATAAATCACATCCACTTTAGCTAGGACTGTAGGACTTAGAATGTTTATGGAATTGCGCAAGATAGCATTTTCAAAAAGCCCCTCAATTTTCAAAACACCTCAAATATTTGACATACTCTTAAGACAAATACGAAAAACTCGCATACATTGAATTTTTGTGTTTGTTCTAGTTGCGAGATATATATATTCATTCAAAATCCATAAATTGTGAACACTACCAAAATCGACCCAGTGTACTAAAAACGCAAAGAATCATATTCAGCAAAAGAGTATTAAACCATTTTCAATTCTAGAATACTGGGCTCTCGATTCGCTGAAAATTTTGCCAGGGGGTATGAGCCGGGGGACCCTTAGCTGCGAACCGGGAATGCCCGATTTTGCCAGGGTAACATTTTGACAAGAAAAAAACGTTTAAAAATAATGTCAGAAACACTACCAAAAACCTTTTGATGGAGTTATTTTAAAGCAAATTTTGATGAAATTTGCGAAATTTTTGGCTTCAGAACCGAATTTTAGTACAAATTTTGTGTACTTTGAACCGATTGAAAACAAAAAATTGCCAAGTGGCAATGATGAACACACGGAAGGCCCAGGGCATACACCGACCTGTTTTGCACCTGGGAATCGAAAAATACCAGCGCCCCCCGCAATATGAAGAGCCCAGGAATAAGGATTCTGTTTTGTTAATATTTGTCCCACTATATCCATGCAACAAGCAAATATATTTTGCTTGGTAGGGAAAATTTTAGTTGAAGCAACAAATAGTTAAAAACCAAAAAATAAAAGTCCCGACTTTTTCGCCCAAAACAGAACCTATCTGACTGGTTTTCTGGCCATAACTTGACACAGGCTTGGTATGTTACAAAACAGCGATGTGTCGAACCAACAGGGGCTCGAGACGCGTCAATAAATACTAAACTTAACAGCATCAGACAATAGCATTCGCACATTATTGATGGGTGTAAGAGAACAAGAAAAAGGCTAACTGTAATGAATAATTTCTGGATTGGATAATATTCGGGTTGCTAAGAAATATGTTAAGCATATACCATTCCACATTTTGTCACAAGAATTATAGACTGATACCAGCATCACCTATGTAACGCTACATACTAGGCCAACCATCCTACTTCGAATGTTTCGTAAGAGCATTACATACAGTACCTTCATGTGGATGCCGTCGAACCAGGTGTTCATAACTCTTTTCGGAGTCGTGAAGCAATCGTCAATAGTGGCGAGTAACTTGAACGCAGCTGTTAAACTACAACTATATCAATTCTGTTTCATAACCAGAAAAAATACTCCACCATTCATACGATATAGTAAAAAGAAACAGATGTGCAATAACTCGTGGCGACGCGAAGCGAAAAGAATCTGTCTTGTTTACGTCAATTAATGGCGGTTCATTCAAACATTTTCTTTCTTTATCTATTTTTAAGATATATTATTTACTGCATATGGACACAATAACCGGAGGCGAATGTCTATGGAAGTCTGTAATATCTTAGAAAAAACACTTACGTTGGCAATGTAAGTTCCTCTTCGCTTCGGCAAAGCCAGTCCATACATCGCCAGCGTTATAGTCCGTCCAAGGCTCGGACCAGGCCTTCAAGGGCGGAGAATAAATCAGAGCATCAGTTACTTTCACCGTGGCACCATCACGATATAACTTCGAATACAGGTTGGTATCGGAAAAATGCTGAGTGGATATAAATTTTTCCAATCGTTCGCGAGTCGTACGATCGTGCTTCAATAGTGGGGACTGCAACCTGAATGCTTGTGCCATATATACTGGGCTTCACATGTTGGTAGCTTCGCTACATCGAGCCTGAATGTTTAAGAGAAATTGCTGCACTGTATACGCAACGCAGGTTTTTACTGTCATCACCAACTATATAGTATCTTCCTTTTGCCGATTAAATCTATGTGTATAGACAATCTAAATATATATAAGAACTATATATATATATATATATGTATATATATATATATATATATATATATATATACATATAATAAGGGAATAACCGGAACCGGCAACCGGAACCGTCCATTTAAACCGGATCCGGAACCTGTCCTTCGAAATTTATATATAGTAAAATAGATGAAGGAAGGGATCAAGGTATAGTGGATTTAAAATACATAAAAAATAACTTTTACATTAAACTTAATGTATTGCGGTGGTATTATTGCCTTTCTGAAACTTTAAAGAGACTGAGGAAGCTAATAATATTTATTTATCGATCAAATATGTCGATTTTTGGACACCCAGAGCAAAAAATGCCTTGTAATATTATCCATTGCGTATACTGCGTCAAATTGAATATGCTTACAAAGCTTGGAGAGTAGAATACACACTTTCGCTGTGTCTCCAGTCGCCTTCCTTTACTACACATACGTTTGTTACATGTTCTTCTGTAGGAAACTTGAAATTATTGATTTATAAGATTCTAGGAGAAAATAATAGATAGAAGGTAATTTTCTGATCAGTGGTCAGAGACACTGTTTAGGCTAGCGTTGGACAAATAGTGCCCGTCAGTTAGATGATAATGATGATAACTTTCTAATCAGAATGCTATAAATGAGACACACTGTGATGCTGCTCGCACAGTTTCAATAAATACAGTTCTTTGCCAAGAAAGCAGTTTCTAGCTGCGTTGGAGATAACGTTAGCTTACTTCAATTTAGACTGATTTACCAAGTTTACAGCGCATTGGCTGGTTCTTGAAGCAATTTATGTTAGCCAAGCATACCCTCAATACTTCTGCGTAAGCCATACTATGTTACCGAGTTGGACCGGTTTAATTGAAACGTACCCCACAGACTTCTGGATGTGTAAAATAGCTGCTACAAGCATCGACGTGGCTTTGATTTGCTAACAAACTCTTGCAGGTTATTATGAAAAATTCCAACTGAAATTATGTGCACTACTTACGTTTCAAACGTCATATTGCTTAGTTAATCTTTTCTTTGCTTGGTTGTATTGGAGCTTGATCATTGTATAATATATATTACATATGTTTGGATCACAGCTGAAGCAAAAAACGTGGAAAATTTCAAACAAAATTTTAAAACCGGAATTCCGGTTCCGGTATGGTGTTCGCCCTTTGCCGGAACCGCAACCGGAACACGATTTTCGCCGGAACCGGAATTCCGGTTACTCCCTGATATATATAATAATATTATATATATATAATAATAATAATATACTCCCTATTATTATATATAAGCTACATATCCATAATCGGCCTGTCCACAGCCCGCCAAAAAGTGCGATGGGCCTTATGTTAATTCTCGGGAGAAATTTCAAAGTGGAGGAGGGAAAAATTTTGCATAAAAAACTAAATATTTCCATATTTTCATGTAACTTTACTGCGGCGAATGGATATTCAAGGTATAAAACGACGTTTTAGCATTAGAAATAGTGGTATATATATTGTTTTGCAAACAAAAAACATAGATTTTCAGGCATAAAAAATTTTGGATTTAGTTGAACATGGGGGTTTCAGCACTTGGTCAACATTTGGGAAAATCGCACGAGCGTGGTGGGATTTGGAAAGTGGGGGTCCCCCATCCCCCACTGTGGGCAGGCCAGATATATATCAGAGAGTAAGTGGAATCCCGGTTCCGGCGAAAATCATGTTCCCGTTGCGATTCCGAAAAAACCATAACGGAATCGGAATTCCAGTTTAATAATGTTATATAAAATTTTCCACATTTTTGTTTCATCTTTGGTCCCAACAGATGTAATATATACACAATTATCAAGTTCCACTACAACCAAACAAAACAAAAGTTTAACTAAACAAATTGACCTGTGAAACCTAAGGTAGATGCTTATAGCATCTGTTTTACCCATTCAGAAGTCTGCGGTGCATGTTAGAATTAAACCGGTCCAACTGGGTGACAAAGTATAGATTATTTAGAAGTATCTAGCTGTTAGCTTAACTAACATAAGTTGCGTCAAGCACCAGCCAGTATGCTTATAAACTTTGTAAATCAGTCTACAAGTAACATATCTACAACGCAATCAGAAACTGCGTTCTTGGCAATGAACTGTATTTGCTGAAGATGTGCGAGCAGTATTACAAACAGTCTGTCTCATTTATAACATTCTCATCAGGAACTCGTCACCATCATCTATCTGATGGGCACTGGTTGCTCAACAGTAGCCTAAACAATGTCTCTTACCAATGATTAGAAAATTATTGTGTACCTTCTTATATTTTCCTGTAATACCTTATAAACTAATAATTCCAAGTTTCTTACGAAATAGCATGTAACAAACACGTCCTGTAAACGAAGGCGATTGAAGACAGCTAGAGTGTTTAGTCTATGTTTCAGACGTTACAAGCACATTCAGCTTAACGCAAATCCCGCAAGGCTGTATATAAAGCGGAAGGCATTTTTTGCTCGGGGTGTCTAAAAACCGACATATTGATCGATAAAAACGTTATTAGCGTCCGCAGTCTCGTCAAAATTCTAGAGAAGTAATACTAACATCACGATACATTAAGTTTAATGTAAAAGTTATTTTTAATGTTAAAGTTACAGTCATTTTTTTCGTTCATCTGTTTTACTATATATAACTTTCGAAGACCAAGCTTCGCATCCGATTTAAATCGACAGTGTATATCAGGGAATAACCGGAACCGAAACTGGCTTTTAATATACATGTTGCTTTAGTAACGTAAAATGAATACGTAATCATATGAAATATTATTGTGTATAGTTACACTTTTGTTACAAGTGCATGAAAGAAAATTCGAACATTTTGGGATGACCCAACTAGCGTTGCTTTTATCATTCTAAATTAAGATACTTTTATCTATAATTAAACTAAGGCGTATCGAATCAAACATTCGATGGACAATATTTCACTTTATGCGTAAAACTGCATAAAACACTGTACTTTCGATGCGAAGCCTGTGCCGTGAGGATTGGGCTGCAAAACACTGGTATGACCATATGCGGCCAAGAATCTTTGAAAAACAGTTTTTGTCATTCTGAAATCGAGCTGTTCGCGTCCAACTGAAGAGCTATTCGTCATCATTTTTACTATCGAACAAAAATGTATCGAAATCCATCCACCCCAGGATGAGTTATGCGTACCAGAAACATACAAAAATGGAAATTTGTAAACTCCGGTTGCTCTTACTCGCTCCGTTTCAATTATGTCAGATATCGTTTTCAATATGAAAATATTTATAGCTTAGTGTTTGTAAACTGTAGTTGTTTTATGTAGCTTGATAAGGCACGCACTCGGACTGAAAGATCCTTGGAAGAAAAAGTTAGCAAAATGTCTCTTACAGTACATATACATATGGATGAAATATACTCAGCTGTTTTATAAAACTTCTTAATTACTACACTACCGTCCGGGATCTTCACTTCGATGAATTTCGCTGTGATGGTCGTCTTCTTGGCTGATCGATCCCATTTTGTTGGTCCTCCAACAGTAAGGTATCGGTTGATCGTTCATTTTAATTCGTAGTTGTTGTCAATCAATCACTAATTCGAACCCTGCCAGGAAGTCGTGTCCGTATATTGCGACTTTTGGGAAGTTCTTGATTACGATGAACCGAATTTTCAATACTTTCTTATCGAGGTGGACTTGTACGAAGAAGTATCCTACCGCTCTTTCTGTTAGATCCCTATTAAATCCGACTGCACACAATGCCGTTTCTTTGAGTGGTAGCTGCTTGATATGTCTTTCGTAATGTTCTTCACTGATGATCGTTATTTGCGATCTCGTATCGACCAAACAACGAAGTTTCTTGTTCCCTTCGGGGTATGCGTCGATGTAATATCTTGAACTGTGAAATCCCTGCACGGTTCGTGTTGGTTCGATTGATCCACTTGATTTACGTCCACGAACGTTTTCTTCTTTTCATCCACCGATATATCTTCCATATTCTGGAATTCCTTTTGAGTATTCTCTTTTCTTTCCAAGCCGCTCGATTTTAGTGGTCTATTGTTCATCACCTCATTGGGTTGGTTCGGTCGACTTGGTAGTATTCGATATCAGCTTTGGTTCTGTTGACGTTCCGTTCGGGTTTGTCTTGTACTTTGTCCCGCGTTTCTTAAGGCACATTGCTCCGTCATATGGCCCAGTTTTCCGCAATTGTTGCACCTTGGATGGCGTTTGATTCATCACCGTTTGTCGGTTCTGTTGTTGTTGATTTGCCACCGGTGTTGGCATTCTTTGTCGTTGTTGTTGCTGCCAATTCATTTGCGGCTGCAATGATTGCTGCGGTACTTGCATCGGTTGCATCATTTGCAACATCGGCTGTTGCATTGCCATTTGTGCATAGTATGGCTGCATTGGTTGTTGGTAATTCGCACAGGTTTGCATTGGCATCATTGGTATCGGTGTTGCCCACGGTTGCATGATTTGCTGTCGTTGTGGATGACATGCTTGCATCGGTTGGTTACTCCAGCACGGCATTCGCCATTGCATTTGCGCTCTTTGTATTCTAGGTCGCCATATCCATTGACCCGTACTTGGTCTTGTATGATTGACATTCGGTTGACCCGGTCGGTTGGATTGAATATCTCGATAACTTGGTCGTTGGCCGTTTATACCTTTAATCCTTGTGTCATTTGTTGGTCGAGGTTCTCCACCGCTTCGGCTTTCTCTGTCAGCGGTGCGAAGTTTCTTCCTTTGTCACACATAATCGGTTTCGGGTTTCATTTTTTAACCCGGTAGTCAACGCGGACTTAAGGACTTCTTCGACGATGGGTTCGAGTAAGATGTCGTGCTGCATACTCTCGTAATCCATCGACGAAGTCTTTGACTGTTCTAACACGGCAAACTAATGACTTAAACGAGGAAATGAGAGAAATACGAGGTAATCATAATCAGTTGTGAGACCTGATAAGTATGGACCCAGTGTTGACCCAACCTCGGATATCAGAATGGAAGAAGTTTATATGGACGCTACTGTCGTAGATGTAGATACGAGGCCAAAAGTACGTTTAGGTGTTACATCTACTTTTCCGGTAACAGATCCAGTTAGGGCAGAACGCCCACCTCAGTTGGCCGCGCCCATTCCAACCGTTCAGGTTTCATCTTGTGACCTTCCATCAGTATCTACTAGGATCCCGTCGATACCTGTTGTAGTGTCTTCAAGTGTGCCACCGTCTACACCAATCGTCTCCGTGTCAGCCTCCGTGCCTGTATTTTCGGCCGGTAGAAGTACGTTCGCAGCTACAGGTACCTCGGCAGTAGGTACACGAACGGCTGCTCCTGCCGTAGCTGCCCCTGTACCTGTTGCTACGGCTGCTCCTGCGGTACCGCCTATTGTGGTTCACGTGCCACCTCCGAAAGAGCCCATCAATATTGAAAGATACGATGGCACCTCAGAATTTGCTACGTATTTCCGTCGGTTGGAAACCGAATTTGAGTTGGCGGGTGTAGACAAATCAAGTGATACATTTCGTACCTTGCGTAAGAAATTGAAAGAGGCCGCTCGCAGTTTTGTTGAATTATTGATGGTCAGTTCGGAAGCCCCATCCACATATGAAGATTTAGTTTTTCAGTTACACGAACGATCTGTGCAAAGTCGAGAATTTGTCGACGAAATTCAGTGGTTTCAACAAATGAGTCCAAAAGTTCGGTAGCGGATTTTGCTGATGACTTGGCGTTGCAGTGGTATAAGTGGATTGTTCCGTTGAAGCTTGGTGATCAGCATGCTACGAACTTATTGCGCAATACGTTTTTGCGAGGTATGCGCAGAGGATTACGTTCGCGCCTCGTCCATGGTGACCAATGGTCCTTTGACGAATTGAAATGCCGAGCTGTACACATTGAGCGTACAAAGAAATTATTGTCCGGAACCGACGATGATGGAATTTCTTCGCGACCGTCTAATAGATTTCAGCGATCTTGGCGACCAAGTCAAAACACTAACACTAATAATGGCGCGGTACCACGAAGGGACGATGGTCGGCAGGCTCCAACGCGTCTAACAAACGGAAATCGAAGTAATGATGTAAGAAATACCCGAATATCTGACGAGCTTCTACCTCTTCCGTTGTGTGTTACGATTGTGGTGCCACAGGGCATATCCACACGATGTCCATATCGTGACGCACGTCTTCGTCAACAATAAAGCGGTGTAGTGAGAGAAGTTACATCTCGATCATCACCGGTGCAACGTCCGTCGAATAATGCTGAATCCGCTATCACCCAAGGAACTGAGGAAGTGTTTCCTATGTGGTAAACCGGTTGATTTTGCTCGGGATTGACGTCATCGATCAGTAAATGTGGAAAGACAATTGGCTGGCGATAGTCGACATCGTCAAGAAGCTAAAGCAGTACAATCTGCAGCTTTGGAGACACTGACTCGCCAAATGAATGTTGTAGAACGTTATTATCGAGCCGTTATAGAAACTTCAACGAAAGTTTTATTGGGTCACCATGAAGAAAAACCTTGAAGCGTTTATTAACGCGTGTGTTCCTTGTGCTCGATTTAAACCTTGTCCGAATCGTCGGGGACTATTACAACCAATTCCTGCCATGGCCCCATTTCATATGGTAGGCGTAGATGTAATAGGTCCGTTACCCGTCACGCGATCTGGAAATAAATACATTGTAAATTTTATAGACTATTTCACGAAGTGGCCAGAAGCGTTTGCCACGCCTGACCAAACTGTTATGACTATCGTTGATTTATTGTTGAATAAGATAGTGCCCAGACACGGAGTCCCACGTATAATTTTGTCTGTTCAGGGACCCGCTTTTACGTCTGAAGCAGCTAAGCTAGATAGTCGAACGGTGTTTGCGACACCATATCATCACCAATGTAATGGTCTGGTGGACCGTTAGAATCAAACGTTAATGGCTATGATAAAGCCACTCACCGAATTGGAACCAGATAATTGGGACACCTATATCGACAGCGCACTTTTTGCCTATAACGACTGTCCATGTATCCACGGGTCAAACCCCGTTTTTCCTAATGCATGGTCGTGATCCGGACATGCCTGGGGAAAACCCGGTGTTGTCCATAACAGAAGGCGAAAGTCCAGACCAACATGTGTAAAAGTTGTTAGGAACTTTAACAACCACGTGGAAAGACGCTAGTAGATCTGTACGATTGGCTCAAGATGCTTATAAACGTTATTTTGATCGCAGAGCACGTATTCGTGATTTTCTGCCTGGTGATGTGGTATTAATGCGTAGACCTGAGAAAATTGACCCTCGTAGGATCACGAACAAGTTTCATCCGAATTTTGAACGATTGTATAGAGTGGTCAAAGTACAAGGTCCTAATCTGGAAGTATTACGTTTGGGAGACGCACGTCGAAAAACTAAGACTTACAATAAAAGTCTGTTTAAACACTTTGGTGGAGAACCTCGAGACTACATGGAATATGAACAGCGATTGCGTGCCATTGAAATTGACTGTAACGAAATAGATTGGTTTTGCTGTGAGTGTAGTCAGAGTTACGAAGAAGACCTTCGAACAGGTGAAGACGATGTCAACTGGATCGAATGTGATTATTGTCGCGAATGGTACTACTTTCGCTGTGTAGATCTGGAAAAAGAGCCCGAAACGACGTTGTGGTATTGCCCAGCATGTGTGCGACGAATATGTACGTGAATGGGTAAATCGATATTTTATTCCGTGTACTGCTACTTCTATCTATTCTATTTTCCGCTGTCAGAAGGAATAAGCGATAAACAATGCCGAGAATTAGTAGAACAGTAGCAAACTTAACTGGTTTCAAATTTTCAACACGATTTGAGCCAGAATGTATTAATCCATGTGTGCTTACTAGTGTTAACGAAATCGTATAGCTCGTCAATAATTGTCAGATATTGGATTGGGATTAACGCTGTTGTAGTTTCGTGCCGGTTTTCGGTGGGAATCTATCGTAGTATTTATACTCATGGACATTTTTTGTTTTCGCTGGAGTAATGGAGTATTGAGTGTCCGAATTAGTTATATGGAATAATACCTACAACGCTCATTCATACGATGGCCTTCAAATGGTGTGTTCGATGGATTATTATAAACAATTATTGTGTCTTAGATTCTAGGCGATCATCATATACTAACGGCTATCGTAAGCTACGGTACGTTATATTTAAAAAATAACAATAACAATTGCTGTATTTTGCGTTAAATAACGAGCTATACTACATCGTCTATAATTTCAACGTTGCCGCAATTGTTGGAATGGCGGATTCGACGTGGGATACCAATAGCGAAGGTGGGTCCTCGAAGAGTTCTGATTGGTTGTCTGACTTAGAGTCAGAGCCCGGGGATACCCCTATTGAGCGTTCAATTGCCGGGGTAGATCAACAGCTGACCTGGCCAGAAGGACAGCAAGGTCCTCTGTGGAGGGATCTAAACCAACCAGTATGGAAGTTATGCGGATGGTTGGTCGAGAGTGGATGCACCCCGCTAGCGTAGTTGTAGTAGACGCTAGAGACCAAATTGAGTCGGCGATAGGCATTATCGAATGCTCCGCCATCAACTTGATAGCGTGCCATATGGAGGGTGTGAACATTAACTATCGCCAACAACAGCAATTTCGAGAAGCACGGGAAAAATATTTACACACGCGTGAAAAGGACCCGTTTGATGTGTGTTCGCGATGGTTACCACGCAATGCGCGTTTGTGGGTGGATCCAAAATGGTTGGCTTATGCGAAGGTTGGCGACGTACTGCAGCTGCTACTCTACAAGTAGCCACGATAGAGGGAGTCGTCATCGTTTTCGATTTGATGGCACTTGGCCCGAGTATGCCTGCGGCTCTATACGCGTGTATCGCGTCGGATTGGAATGGATGCTCAACTTTGAAGAGTATCGACGGTTCGTGCGATATAGCGCCCATCACGTCATGGTCATTGATGGAGCATTGTTTATTGCACACCGGCGTAGCACACCGCAACCAATGGGTCGACACTGTGTCAATCGTTTATGACATTTAATTGAACAATTTCCGCGCATATTTCTAGCGTTTACAACCGATGCACCTGGTTTAACGGTGCGGGTTAATCACGCCGCCGTATGGAATCGTCGATGTTATCAGGAAAGTATCGCGGAAAAAGTGGCTCAATTCGCTGGTTATTGGCGGCGCAAAGGCCGATGGAATGTGCAGGAGCACAACAGCTTATACCAAATTAATGACCACGATAATGGTGAAGCTGCTTTCGTTAGTGACCTTGAAGGTAACCTACAGCGCGATACTGATCGACTGTGTACAGCAACGCCAGCACAATTCAGTCGACAACATGTCCAGAATATGCGCTTGGATCCTATCGATTTGGATCATACACCGATTATCGTGATTCCGAAATCCGAAATGCGCTATAATCGCGACTATCTTCTGGATGGCATGGATGAATTTAACGCATCGTACGAGGCAGAAAAACGGCGACGAGCTAAGCGCAGTCGACGCCGTTCGCGCATACAACGACACCGAGATGTCGTTGCCGGCCCTGGAGATAAAACAGAGATGAGGAACAATGCGATAATATGTTCGACGAAGAAGCGAACCAGCAGGCCATTCAGTGGGAAACTGATGGCGTACCTGTGCATGAAATTCGTGACAGAATAATGACGGCGTATGATGAACATTAGGTAGCGCATGTGTTGTAACCCGCCCGGCTGTGCTACAGCGTTTGAATCGTCAGATGTTACGGGAGGAAGATGCGGCTTCCAATGCTTCATTAGTTGCCACAGCACCACCTGCGACTCGCACGTCGGAACCTGTGTCGGATGACTCAGTGTAACGAAGAACAATCGAACTTAAGGTTTTATGGTTAATTCAGCACTCTGGACTTTTGGGAATGTCCGACTGTCGTTACGAAAAACGATGAACTCTGATGCTTAATTCAATGTTTAGCTTAAACCAAATGAATGCCCAAAATACTCGAATTAAGCTCTGAACCTGGCCTGTAGGCTATAATACTATCACTGTCTAAGCGTGTATACACAAATAATTTCATTCTACTTATTCTCAGCAAAAGAAATAAACAGTTTCAATCAAAGCAATCACTGTATAAGTAAATACTGCGGTTCAAAACAAGCAACTCCAATTGAAATGATGAGCAAAGTACGCACGTACAAAACCCAGAACACAAAATCCACCAAAACTGTATAATCAATAAAATCCTCAAACACAAAAGAGAAGAATATTTGTTAAAATATCGCAAAGGTGAGCACATGCTCTTTAATACTCATCATCATGCCACAGTGTCTCTGTCTACTTCTTCGCACGAAAAAAGTCTTTGTACCGCCCCAAGATCCACGACCCGCTTGACTATCCACAATAATCGCCAAATAATAGGATGCTGATATACCGCCTGCGCGAATAACCGATAAGCAGGGATGTCTCTCTCCCCGCACACACAAATGTGCCAATGTCCAAACTCTTTAAGCCGTCAGGAAAACAGAAGCAATCAGTTAATACCTCCACAAAGTCCAAACAACAACACAAGACTGACTTACAATAACCAAAAAAATCACTATCGAACTTCCAACCGGCGAACAAAACAACCTGTCGCGCAATAACTAACGAATAACTGGAGCAGCAAGATAATCATCAAAACTCTAAGACTGTCGGATAAGACTGAGGCCGCGAGTAGAGCGCGCGCTAGATTAAATACCCATCTTCCAACCAAACCAAATACCACCGTTAAGCGAATTCTGGATTCAAGTAACATTTCACATCTTTATCATGACGCAACCTAGCAGGTTATTATTAGCTACATGTTTTGGCTAACACACCCTACTACAAACAAAGTCGTTCCAACGTAATCATATGTCATATACAACAAAATTCAATAATTGATCGAAAACAACTTAGGGTTATTTATTTTAAAATGATGGTAATTTGTTATAATTATAAAATCTTAAATGTCAACCATAAGTATATTTTGGTTGATATAAAAATTAATGCGAGACCAACAGCAGAAGAATTGCTTGAATATTCAATTTCTGCTGCAGAAGACTGAGTGTGGTCTAGATGAATTTAGTAGCAACGGCAATAAATATTAATTAAATCGTCGGCGGCACAAAGAATCTTACTGTTAACAGGAATGCGTATGTCTACAGACACAAATAGACATAGACACATATAAACAAACATACACCCAAAATATGATCTTGTGTACACTAATAGAACGAACTTAAACTGTCGAACAATAAATTGATGTATCTAACAGCTTCACATTAAGAACGCCATTATATTAGCAGGACGGTTAAATGGACAAGTCCGGGTTTCACCTATTAATCCAGCACAGCATATACCCAAAAGTAATTTTGAAATGATTAAAATAATTAAAAAAATTTATTAAAAAAACTAAAATTGTGCAGAAATATTTTCGAGGCAAATAATATCGCTACAATCTAATAAGAAAGGAAATATGTAGCTTTCAGATGGTATTCGAATCCCTATAATATTTACTAAAATTAGTAAATATAAAACACTTAAATATCAAATAACTATAAATTATTGTACCAGCAGATACATGTGCCTGAAGACTCCACCGAAATCATCAAAAATCACCATGTATCTATAAAACTTACGAGACTTACGACCAATGCACTTCAATGTATTTTCTTAATGTATTGCTTATTTAGATTTCAATGTAGAATTGTTTATTCGCACCAGAACTTATTTACGCCAAAATGCTTTATACAAGAAAATGTGCCAGCTGATGTACATAAACAATAAATATTTGAGTAAAACTAAATAAATAAATAAAAAATACATATCACGTCATATAAACACTTAGAAATCTGCATTATTTTCATGTATGCATGCTTATATACATATAGAAGTTTATGTATTATAGAATTCTGGTTTACATCTGAAGAACTACTCACTTTTTAATAAACATTCAAAAATTCCTCATCACAACATTAAGAAAGTCTCTCAGTATACGAAACACTTAGACCTTAAATTCATATATTTGCTCGGCTGCAACTCGAAAAAATATAAAATACTTCATAATTTCAGTCCGCCATTGTGCGTGTTGCTTTTCGCTCTTGTTGTGGGGAGCCTTAAGTATTTTAGCAACATCGTGGTTACAGCTCAGTTGTCGGCGAGCGTGACTTTATCGCAAACGACTCGGGTTCGAGTCGTTGTGAGGACAACAAATTGGTCGGTTTAGCAGAAGGTTACACGTCAGAAGAGGAACAATTAATGGTTGCCAGCAATTAACAATTAAGGGTTAATGCAATCCTGATAACATTTTCATCTTCACAAATTCAGATTAGTACATATTCAATCTCGTTACATCAGTACGTACAGTAGGATCTGTAACGATCAGCGCTAGTCCAGTGGATCCCATTCGATACCACTCCACTTACGTCGAAAGTAAACAGATTGCTCGGGAAAACCAACGTAAGTGTCAAAAGATGGGTAGTTTGGCAGCGCAAGAAAGCCTAGCCATCTTGATGGAGATTACTGTAGATTCAGAATCTACGACATAAGCGGCTAGCGCCGATAGGACAAAAACCCCTTACGGATTGTAAGTTTGGACTCTTCAGCGACAACGTTACCGGTGCATGAGTCCATGGGACAGTCCACTCTAGATCGAATTCGGACTGAATCAGACACGGCCGTCGTGTCGTCAAGTGTTTCACATTGCATACGTCCACCGCGTCTAGTTTGGTGACGATAGCGCAAGCGAAACCTGCAATGTCAGATATAATGCTGATGGTTCGCCCAGTTCGGGGACGAGGGAGAACACACATGACGTTCCCACCCAGTCTTCCCCAATCAGAGCGTATGCAGTTGTCATGCGCTATTCGGGCCCCATTCCAACAGCCGATATCTGCAGTAAATCCAGAACGACCGCGTACAAAGGATATGCTCACGAATAGAATAGTTACTGTCGCCTACGAGCACGTTCTACAAGAACAAGTTGCGGCTTTTGCCGAGCAACCGCCTACTACCATGGTGACGAGTGGTCGGGAAATTTCTCCATTGTTGCACGTCAAGTTGCAGTTGGGAAATTTGCGTGGCTCGGAATTGACGCCAGTGCGTGAACAGTTGCAACAGCTCGTACCTCCGTCGACATTGCAATTGAATGGTATGTTGCTAATGCAGCTAGGCACGCGAGCCGATACTGCACTGCACTATTTGTGTCGAATTGACGAAAACCATCAAGTTCAGCTGGAATCGCGACGCATAGAGCTCGACCATGCGTATAGCCAAATTGCTGAAATGAAACGGAAGCTACGGGAGAAAGAGTCACCGGAACGCAAAACACGTGGAACACAGACGAAAAAGAAAACGCAACGAACCGCGAGTCGTCAAACGCGCGCTGCATGTCGCGACGACTACGAGAAAGCGACAGTAGTGACACAAACTAGCGACCGAAGCGACAGAAACTTGCGAGTCCACTGACAGTAGTCGCGAAACATCAACAGCGAGGCAAACAACAATCATCAGTGACTGTGTCCCGGTCACAACAGCGACAGGAACTAATTTATCATACTGAGCAACAGTCAACGTCGGCAGCAATTTTCGCACCGTCTTTCGCATCAACACCGGCTGCCTCAACATTAACGTTAGCTACAGAGGCACAGCAGAAACCAAACGAAGTGGTGATATTCGAGGAAGCCTCAGCCGTTACACCTACAAAAACGGTTCGATCAACGTCTCCGGAACAAGCGGCAACTACCAGAGCTGTAGTAGAACCACCTACGCAACCAGCACCTCCGGAGCAACGTAATGCCGGTCAATTAGCGCTCCTTAGCGAACGACGAAGCGCTATGGAAATGACGTTGTTGCAATTTAATGGCAACGATTTACGAACAAGTCGAGCTACACCGTATGGTAATCGTTGATTTACCATTACTTCACGTTCTGCCAAACGTAAACTGATGCACCAATGCCACCACGCATGAACATGTTATTTCACCATTTGCGCGATGAATTACGACGTGAATTCAAACAAATAGGTGAACGCGGTCGATACGTTACTGATCACGAATTAATTGACATGTTCTTCAAATGGGAAGAACGTGTCCGCAATACCATTTTTCAGAAGACGTTGTAATCACACCGGAACTATACGATCTTTTTATGAGTCGATTGGCGTATATGGTACGACGATTCGCATATGAAATGCTGCGACGACGCAGTATTGCGATTCAATATTTTCCGCGAATTCTTTTTATCATCTTTAGCCGGCGTAAGTGGGACAGTGATGTACAACGAGATATGCAAAGGTATGCCGACACCTGATCGAGTGTTTGGAGTCAAATAGACCGGGTTCGCATTTACGTGTTTCCAGACTCGGAGTACCAACGTCTGCGCTATAATGTTGACGAGATGGAGTGTCATTTACACGATCAACGAATGCAAGGAACGTTGATGGCAGAGCGGCAAGCATATTTCCAACAAATGGTTGAACAAGTCTCATCGCAAACACTACGGCAATTTTCAACCGCATTTCTACGCGAACTTCGTTCAATTACGCGATGGTATGATCAAGGCAACGATAGTCTAGGGCATCCTGCATCGCTGCCACTAGAGCGCGATTGGCCGCTCTGTTTGCCAAAACCACGACGAGATTAGAACTATATAACGATATTGCAATTTTTTGCCTTTTGGCGCATCCGAAACAATAATAGTAATAACTTTAAAAAGTATTAGTATAACCTCATTAAATTTGGCGTCACAGTTAATTCATCTTTGAAATCGCGAACGTTTGACACTGTTTGGTTCGTTATATTCATCCCCAAATGCGTCGCAAAATTACATTTCGATCACCGAATGCCTCAACAATATTTACATTTATTAACGCTGTGCGAAAGGACGCTGTTGAGTCCTGAATATCAGGAACTCTGTTGTTCGTCACAATTTTTGGCTTGGTCGCGTCATCACAGTTATCGCGGGTTT
Organism: Trileptium ribeirensis; assembly: GCA_030248225.1. Taxonomy (NCBI): domain Eukaryota; kingdom Metazoa; phylum Nematoda; class Enoplea; order Enoplida; family Thoracostomopsidae; genus Trileptium; species Trileptium ribeirensis. The sequence goes on along the minus strand of JASANE010025148.1, from coordinate 28,517 downwards.
CGTGTTTCGGTCGTATTTTGCTACACATTTTACGAGTGATCGCAGTAGTGCGTAAGGATAAATCGGGTTCATCCCGCATTGACTTATATTGTATGTGCATAACAGTGAGTATTTACTGTGTATATTTTGATAATCTTGTACCAAGGGTGGAGTACAACTGAGTTACTTAGTTTATATCTGGTGCGAATAACTAATTCATTTATCATACCGCCTAATAAGATAAAATACGTTAGGCATCCAGGGGTGGAAATCAGTATGGCGCAAAAACTCAAAAGCAGGATTTTAGACCTGGTTTTTTTGCATGGAAAGTAAATGTATATGTTTTAACTAGATGGTTATATTGCAGAACCCACCAACGTAAACGGTTACTACGCGATAGGATGTATGTTTTAGTTTTATTTGGTTCTACTGTAATTGCTGTCACTAAAATAAAAGTAACACTGGTTATGTAGATACGCAAATCTAGCCCTTGTACATTTTATGCGCAATGAAATTATTTCGGGTTAAATGGTATTTTAATAGAAAAATCAGACTTCACAGATGTACTTTTAAAATGTTTTAGTTTGTTTGAATTTGAATTGCCGTTTACGCTGCTGCACCCTTGAGGAAGACGCAGTACTCCCCTAGCACATGTAACGATTGAACATTTTGCCCCTATCATTAGACTATTTCGCTTTGGTTTACACGTTGGCAATTGACATCTATTATATTATATTTATATATCTGCAATATTTTAGAAGTATGATGCCCGATAATCGTCCGTCAGTTACGCGTTGTGGGATTGCGACTATAACATATTTGGTCCATATCGTACGATGCTCGTTGCGTGTTGATGAATGCTAAAGAAAGTGACAAGTTTGATCCAGAAAAATAATACTAAGAATAATGTGTAATATAAAGGAACCAGGCATTTTTTTGATTTGTAATGGAGGATCTCTCAGTTAATATATATTTTTAAGCTAAGGCCCATGTTAGCACACGCCACAATTCGTAATTACGTCGTTTTTGTGACATTTCGAGCTTGACGCCAAGACGATACACGAGGCTGGTGTTTCAAAATCACTTTTGTTGCATCCCGAAATATTTCAATTTGCCGCCGTAGTCGATTGTATTGCACTAATCGATTGTATATATAAAAAAACGGAAATTTTGACGATATTATAAAAATGCTGTTTTTTATGTTCGATGGGTTATTAGTAGTGCGTACTTTCGGCAGCACACTGACGATCTAGAACAATGTAAAGAAATTTTATGCAGTGCTTATAGAAATAGAGAACTTAAGTGATTTGCGGTGATCTATTCCTGTTCAGTTCACGGTCATTGGTGCATTAGTATAGCGGACCTAAATTTTTGTACAATTAGCTTCCGTTGTTTTTTGTTATTACCTGAGCACAAGCACAATGTAAATTACCAATCAGACGTTCTGATGAAAAATCTGAAGGACATTTTATAATTCAGCGAAAGTTGGTAATGCTGACATTAGTGGTGTAGTTAGAAAATTGCAATTGAAATTGCTTGTTAGTATTGCTGAAGTATATACTTTGTTGTTAAACCGTAGGTTCTGCCATGAATGTTCAAATACTCAGTGAAAATGGAAATTTTCAGGTCATAAGTCGAAGCGGCAACAATCATATATAATACGGCAATTTGGCTCTGAATTCGTTTTGTAGTTTGAAGTTGTTTACTATACACTAATTCAACAGCCGTAACAATTTTAGCCATTAACAATCAGAAATAGTGCACGATTATTAGCGTTAACCGTCTAAATTTTCATTGTTTCATTCGTAATAATTTTTAACGGTGTCGGATCATTTCAATATGTAATAGTTTCAATGGGTTCGGATCCTAGCTTTTGTTCTACTCTGTACTTTTTTGTCGAGAATTCGGTAAACTGGCAACAATGCCTTCTGTGCCTAGGACTAGGATCGGGTTATGTAGTTCAGCCGTTGTAACACAATTATTACCTTGCATTTTTTTGTACTTTTGTTTATATTTTCATAACCTAAAAGTGAGAGAGAAAAACTTATAGTCAACATTATTTAAAAACGGTAGTATATTAGCTAGCGAACTTTAAATTCACCCGGGTTTTTGAATGAGTAGAGACATTAGGAAATATGCTGCTGTTGAATTTTTTTACAGGAATGGACAAAAATTGTTTCTCTTACATTTAAATTTGCCTTGGTCTGTCAATCACATTAAAAACAATCATACGTATGTTGACAAATATTGCGAACTGAAATAAACAATTGGTGTTGACTCGTATATATGTTAAAGACTATTCCAGAAACACTCTCGCTAGCAAAGCATGGCTTTTGTGCCCATGTCCCCTTTCGATACCGGAAGTTCTAACCCCGGGATTCTGGGTGGGCAGCCACCCCGCAGTCTTTTCAGTCAGGCCAGGTCACAATTGGCCAAAAGGTCGAAAAATTGTCTCGATAGAATGCATTAATTTATCTGTCTATCGTTGGAGCCAAATTCGAGCTGAGCCGAATGATGGCAAAACCAGCTAATTCGATTCACACGTAAGGAGTTATTTTCATTTGTGTCAAACCGTAAACTTTAGGCTATTCCTAACCCTTAGCGCAAGCCTAAGTTGTTGACGCATGAACCTATTGCGCCGTTTGACTCAGCTCGTCATTCGAATGATATATAAATTTGTCAATTTATCGAGAATTTCTTTTTACTACCAACGAGGGAATCATTTAGAAACAAAAATATTTCATACGTTCAAAATGCATATTGTCTGAGCCGCCTCGTCGAATGATGCAAAAATTATTGGTGTGTCTTAAAAATTTACCAATTTTAGCCCGGGAGGGTATAACCGAAAAGACCCCTGGCCCGTCCCTTAGAGCACGCATGTGTATAAACTCGGTATCAAAGTCCGCTTTGTTTTCACATCCTTGAGACCTCGGTAACTTTATGACTATTCGCCTCAGAGCTTATTAACTCACTTCTGACACAGTCATTACACGAAAAAGCTTTAAGCAATGACGGGTACCTATTAATCAACCAACGTACGTGTGGTTCGTTCGGTTACAAGTTAAAATTGTGATAAGTTATAAACCAGATAAAAGCAATATCAATAATCTAGGATTTTGCCTTGACTGGATGGTTCGATATCGAAAAATTAAAATTGTTTCGAAAGAGGTTTCTGTTGCTGTAATTAGGTCATAATAACTGCTGGCTCCGAAAGACTAGGTTGAAGGGAAGACATTGTCGCTTTCAGGAATTTGGCGGAGAGGTTTTATGTAAGGGGGTGCCCTTTAGAAATTTTTTTGTGTGGTCCGATTATAATGCAAGATAAGAAGGCATAAACGAGCACAAAATTGATGGGATCATCAACATCGCAAACTTCAGGTTGGATATAGCCAAAATTAGCATAAGGCACAATTATGCGAATATATCTTTGGCCAAAATAGCATGAGTTATGCCTCTTTTCTATAAAACTGTTGGTTTGGTTCAAAAATTCCGTATGTTTCCTCGAATTTAGTCCACTAAAGGCCCAACTGTAGCTGGGAATAATGTAAAACACGCACCCATCCTGCTATTAAAAGAAGTATTTGTGTTAATCTCAGACAAGATCCTAGATTTTCTGATTTTTGATTTATCGATTTCCCGACTGTATACGCAAGGACACGCGGAAAAAGTGCTTGTACCGTGTTATGCCCCCAAACAGTTTCAATGTTTAAGTTTAAGGCGCAGTTTAAACCACAAGTTTTGACATTTCTTTGAAAAAGGTGAAATCGTCAGCCCCCCATACTTTACTATGCCTAAAACAACAAGTCTGAATTTCACTTCCGCCCCATGGGTTGCTACTGACCTGTTTGCATGTGCTTATTTCTCCACTTGGAAAAATACTATTTGTTATGCGTATACTCGCGTGACATTTCATTAGACCAACTGCTAACGCAAGTACAGGGGTCTACCTGAGGATTTTAGTATCCTAGCATTTGGCTCTTACTCGACGTATTTTGTGGATCCGGGATAGACTAGTCTAGCATCTCAATAACAGAGATGACACGAGCTCGGTGCTTTTAATCGGACTTCCTTACGGGATAATATAACCATATTATCGAGTAGTTTGTCCTCTATATAAAGCAATTTAAAAAAGTCTATATTAGTCATTAAAATATATATGACTCAACGTTCTGCCCTGGAACATTAACTACGTTTAAATTGGGTTTGTATGATTTGAACGCCAGTAAAAGTTGATAATTTTTCTTTTTTTGGCCGATGAGTTTATGCTTTTTTACTTCTGTTACAGTTTCCGCGCATATATACATCATTGTGGCTCCTTCCCGTGTGCCACCATAACATTCACGTTACATCCTCACATGAATTTGCCGTATTTGATCGTTGACCCACACATATTTGTAGGTCAATTATAACAATTTAACGTGATCAAAATTCCAATAACATGTTCCATACATATAACCCTATTTATCAACCAGTCCTACGGTACCACCAGCGATATTTTAGCAAATAATGATGAACCCTGCTAATTTTATCTTCCGCAACTGACTCAAACTGCCTGATGCCGTTCCTCAGGGTTAAGAACAGTTGTCTATTTTATCAGCTAAAAGTCAGTAACACTAACAGTATAAAATTTTGTCACATTTTGCAATGGGCCTCGCGTGCCCAATTTGACTACACAAAATGTATTATGATATTCATGGTATAATTATACTAGATCTTCACTTTTATGCTGGGAATGGTGTAGGCTATGTCTCTCCTTCAAATTTTGCGTTCAAACCAGGCTCAAATTCTCTCCATTATAATCGTTAATTTTATTGCGTATTCCTACGTATCGTGCCAATTTATTGCCAACAGTCCTTTTAATACAAAATTGGTGGTAATTCCACATATCGCTAAATTAAAAGCCAGGGGTACGACTTTGGCTCCTCCACTGCGGAGGTTCGTGGATGGATTGTGTGATTAATTTTTGGACTTACGATTTCAAGTGCTTTCGGGATTAATGTGAACCTCGGCTTCTCACTGTTTAACCCTATACCACATACGGACGCACAGTTTGGAAAATTGTACATCTCGATGCGTTGCGTTGATCAAGTTTGTTGTGGATGCGCGCTTGCACGTATGTTGTTGACCGCTGGCTTTGCGAGGTGCCTTGGGGAGCCGGCCAAATGCTCCTACATACTGTAGTAGCTGATATTCAAAATTCGGTCCCAGAGTATTCGGGTTCGATCAGCCGCTTAGACGATATTTTGTTCAACATAATACTGAATGCACATTTTATTCATGCGGGAAAGGAGTTAATAACCGGTGATACTAAAATGGAAGAAGCTATTAGTAGTTTTCCTGCATCTAACTGATGGTTTTTTGTAGCAATTATAAAGCCAGGGTATATTACGCAACATCCCTTATAAAATCGCCAGTCGTATTGATCGTGCTACATCGTCGGTTATTAGATCAACGGTGCTCAGCAGGGCATACAGCAAGCCGTAGCTACCGTGTGGTTCAACTGATGGCAAACTATTCTTGTCGCTCACAGCAGGTAGGTTCTATATTATATAGTTATTTTTGAACGGTGACAGAGATATGACGTTAGCCAAGATGTTTCCGCTGTACAGTGATATATGGAACTCTTGTAACTAGTGTTAAATTCAGTACTTAAAACCTGGGATTGCATCTAAATCGTTTATAGCATGCGGTCAATTCGAAACCGTTAGTTACGCAATGAAATTTAAGTCGCCAAAAGCTAAACTAATCTCACATCGCATGTCGATTGTTGTAGTTTTTGCGGTCTTTTACGCTAAGATTAAGGATTAAATCCAACCATAACTCGTTTAAAAATTTAAATCATTTTAAATTACAATAACCTTTAACAAACATTGAGTTATTCTTTACATTCCGATATACCACTGCTGACGGACTGTCATGGGAAAAAATCAGACCAGCCCTTAAAACAATGTTGCGATTTAGCAATTGTAAAATGTTAACCCTTTACCTCATAAATTCACTTGTATTTCAACTAAGGTTGAACAAACTGTTGCCTGCACGACGACTCGAACCGAGTTGCGCTTGCTAACCACCGAGAGCTGCGACGACGCAGCTGTTGCTCGGATCCTTAAGACTTCTCACAGCGCTAGCATAAACGCACGCTGTGCATCGAACTGAGTTGAAGCACTACCGCGTATTGTACTAGACTATCCAAATCAACTACCTAAGCAGAGGGTTTAGGCTACAGAATGACTGATTTAGAACTGGCACTTGTTTGTACACCATGGAAATGTTTTGACGTATTGGCGACTTAAAATCTCTTTTTAGGGCAGTTAATCTCTCTTTAAGGAAACTCCATTTCTTTTGCCTCGCTTGTCCCGTTTCAATTAAATTTATGGCTCCTTCACCTTAATCATCATGCATTACAGTCAACTATGGCTTACCAGAGTTTTCTTACCAGGGTTTGTTATACTGTTGTTGGGTGGTAGCAAAAAAATTATAACTAAAATATAAACTAGAAATTGTTCTTCCTTGTTGAATGTCTGGATCAGTGACGATACTTTTGGGTTTATCGCAAACGCACAATGTCTCCGCCTGTGGATGACTTGGTTAGGTTCTTTTATTTTGTTTTTGCTTTCGGATAGATGGTCACCACATATATATATGTTCAAACTCTGGTTTACTGAATCCTTTTTTTTTTGATTTTTGGTAAAATTGTAATCTCAAATTCCTTTTTGTTTCCCTTTTCTTGAATTGCTGATGCCAGATGTAACTTAGTGAAAATTTCCGGGTTTAATTTTTGTTCCAGAAAACACAAAGAAATTAAAGAACGGGTTTACGTTCAAAATATTGTGAACGCTACTTCTATGTATGTATGTGTTTATACTAACAGCGATGTAAATGTGTCAACATAATTTGACAAAGGCTCCTGGCCAAAGATTACCACCTGAAACTAGGTTCTCGTTTTTTTCATGAGAAATGCACTCGTAAAAGCTTAATTAGTAGTAACAGAGTGTATAACTAATGGATTTCACCCTACTGTTGTGAAGTTACAGATTTGCACCACTTTGTTTGGTGCGGGTAATATTACATCCTTATTCATATTAAAAAACTTCCACTTGGGACTGCATGGACAAAACGCCGGTCCGTGTGCAAATCTTCAGGCAATAGCCAGTCCACCCATTTAATTATTACCCAGCTAATATGTAGAGAATACTCCATTTGACATTGAAAACGGCCACTGGTATATGTAAGTGATTTTTGTGGAATCAACTGGGGAAACAACTTATTTTTAAAGCAGTCTTGTTTCGTAACGCTTATATATACTGGTTTTCGCCGCATGTTTAAGCATTCGCTAATCGAAGTAGGGTTTGACCTGTTGGTGGTTGCAAACATTGATTATGGCTTCTTTTTTTGTTTCTAAACTACATACTGATAAATGTAATTTAATTTTTTCTACTGAAACGGGAAATAGTCAGGCTGCACCATGATTGTAATTAATTCGTTAATGATTTGGAACATGGAAGTTTGTGATATTTTGTTCTATAGTATTGCTTCGTTTAATAATGCCACGGACGCAGTAATGTATAACACAGTTGTTGATTTTATCTGTGTCCAGGCTACTAAGCTGGGAACCCCTAAATGACTTCCGTCAAGAAGGGTAATTGTTGCTGCTATCTGCGAATATAGATTCAACCTTTAATGGTTTGCATCTGTTGAATTAATATTCGTCACCTTAAGTAATATTTCGGCTGATCATGCTTTGAATGACTAATAAGGCAAAAGATGTCAGTGAGTCCAACGCTTTTAGTAGATGTCTAGCTTGGAATATATTCATATTTTCTATTTTCGTTGAGGCAAATGTATTTCACGTGGACGATCCTGTACCTTGAGCGTTGATCTTAGGCATAAGGATTAGTTGATGTGTTATGTCGTTTGTTTCGGAATATGTATCTCTACATTACATAGTTTAGAGGAAAATTGATGAACAGCGTTACATTTCGGTTTCGGGTTGCTATTAAATCTTGAGAATAATTATACACCTGACAAATTGATTAGATGTTTCCACACCAGTAAGCTATCACTAAGCGACTGACAAGTCATGTGTTATACCAATCTTGATAGGATCCATAAGAGTACTAATATTATTGACTGAATTTATTCTAGCAAGTGTATGTAAATACTGTTTTTAGTTATATTGTAGATTATGGTCTTTCCTCGAACAAATGCAGCATAAAGGCGGTCTGGACTTTATCAAAACGCGGATTTTCTGTCAACCTTAGTATAAGCGTTTGCCAGATTGTCGCACGGTTGGTGAAGGATCGCGTTTTTTGTCTCCGGTTGGTATTGTATAAATTATCGCTCGAGATAATGGTGTGGATCCGGGCATCAAACGTTCGTGTTTTCTTCCACTGGCGTGAATAGTAAGCAGTCGTTTTAGTTTATGTATATTTACCTAGCAGCAGGGAATAACCGGAACCGGAACCAGCAACCGGAACCGTCCATTTAAACAGGATCCGGAACCGCAACCTGGTCTTCGAAATTTATATATAGTAAAACAGATGATGGAAGAAATGAAGGTATTGTGGATTTAAAATGCATTAAAAATAACTTTTACATTAAACTTATTGTATTGCGATGGTATTATTGCCTTTCTGAAACTTTAAAGAGACTGAGGAAGCTAATAATGTTTATTTATTGATCAAATATTGCGGTTTTTGGACATTTCGAGCAAAAAATGTCTTCCACTATACACCATTTCGTATACTGCGTCAAATCGAATGTGCTTACAAAGCTTGGAGCGTAGAATACACACTTTCGCTCTGTCTCCAGTCGCCTCCCTTTACTACACATACGTTTGTTGCATGTTCTTCTGTAGGAAACTTAAAATTATTGGTTTATATGATTCTAAGATAAAATAATAGATAGAAGGTAATTTTCTGATCAGTGGTCAGAGACACTGTTTAGGCTAGCGTTGGACAAACAGTGCCCGTCAGTTAGATCATAATGATGATAACTTTCTAATCAGAATGCTATAAATGAGACACACTGTGATGCTGCTCGCACAGTTTCAATAAATACAGTTCATTGCCAAGAAAGCAGTTTCTAGCTGCGTTGCAGATAACGTTAGTTTACTTCAATTTAGACTGATTTACCAAGTTTACAAGCGCACTGGCGAGTGCTTGACGCAATTTATGTTAGCCAAGCATATACCTTAAGTACTTCTACGTAAGCCATACTCTGTTACCGAGTTGGACCGGTTTAATTCAAACGTATTCCACAGACTTCTGGATGTGTAAAATAGCTCCTACATGCATCGACCTGGCCTTGATTTAACAAACTCCTGCAGGTTATTATGAAAAATTCCTGCTCAAATTATGTGCCCTACTTACGTTTCACACGGCAAATTGGTTAGTTAATGTTTTCTTTTGCTTGGTTGTATTGGAGCTTGATCATCGTATAATATATATTACATATGTTTGGATTACAGGATGAAGCAAAAACGTAGAAAATTTCTAACAAAATTTTTAAACCGGAATTCCGGTTCCAGTATGGTTTTTGCCCTTTGCCGGAACTGCAACCGGAACACGATTTTCGCCGGAACCGGAATTCCGGTTACTCCCTGCCTAGCAGCTTAAGCTTTCGGTTTGAAAGGTTGTTGTACTACCAAAAAGAAAGCCTATATGCGCTGCCTGATATGAAATTTACATAATGTTTTTGATCTATTTCACATTAAGATGTGAAAACGTAATAATTTTATTTAAATATATATAATGTCTAGGCCAGTTTACTGTGGGATCGAAGAGCAAATTCAATCTGTGCGAATGTCTCCCATATCTAAAAATCCAAGCTTAATATATTTCTATCCTGCACTTCGTGATATGTTTTCAGCAGAAATGCTTTAGTTATAATTGCAGAATAGTTACGAAGCGCATCGCACCGATGTTGAATTGTCATATATTATTCACATGCATCTAACCCAGCTATCTAGTTTTCGACCATTTGAAGGTTTAATCAAATACTAAACTATTTATGAGACTTTTAAGTACGGACAAATCGACTGTGTTGAAATCATGCTGTGTAAGACTGTACACAATTTTCACAGAAATGCGTGCACACAGACTTGAATATCTTATGTGAAATCTGACTATAATTCCGTTATAAGCTAAGTCGAGTCCACTACCAAATGTGACAGAGTCAACCGAACATTGTTGTCAAACTGGAAATGTCCCATTGCCCTTCCAATGTTCAGATAGTCTCCGTTTGTCCAGGTGATTGGTTGATATATGTTGCCCGGATGTCATAGACTTTAGAATTACTTATCTCAACCTTGAGTTATTAAAGACGGTTGACCAGGTTCCGCACATAATGTAAGCTCGGCTTCCATGTCACATCTTTCGTGACAGCGCATTAGTAAAGAACAATTATATGTCTGTTCGTATGCCAACATATGCACGTATCCATACATGTATATATGTTTATGTTCATGTATGTGATAAAATGTATGTATGTGTATTCATGTGTTTATCGGCATGTGTACACATGTGTATATTTTGATATTCTTTGGCAATTTTTAGACAGATTTGAAATATATATTTTTTAGTTTTTTATGAAAATCTTAGAAGTAAATCTTTATTCTAAATTATATTGTCAACCTCAAAAATTTTCTTGAGATTTTATTTGGTATTTTAAAAGATTATTTTTAGATCCTCAACATAATTTTATTGGATTGGCATGGTGAACAAATTGTTAGAATATCTAGAAGTTTCTCGGTAAACTAGACAATTTTGCAGCATGCCATTAAAAATAACCAAATTGTTCGAATTAACGCTGGCGGGGAGATTTGCAAACAATTTTTTTGCAATAAGCGCAAATGTCAAACTGAGTGGTTGGCTTTAATTATCGTTAATATTAAAATTCGAAAACAGAAAAATCGCTTGTATGCAGTAGACCTCCGAAAATAGCTTGAGCGAAGATTCTGACCGCCAGGACCACACAATGTTTCGAACAATTCTGAGAATAGCTCCCAGAGATCTAGATTTTCAAGATAGCTCAGTAGGTATTTAAGATTAACTCAGGCACTCATCGGGCCCTCAGTCTCAAAATGTCAATCTACTGGTAAGTGTTCACTTTATTCTTACGACCAAGCGGTCTCCTCTATCGCTTAAACAATTTTTGTGAGCGCACGTTGGTGCTTCTATACACCGTTGTTAACTGAGTTGCACGTACCTGAGAGCACGTTGGTGCTTCTATGCTTGAGAGCACATTGGTGCTTCATCTGTTAATGAATTCGAGAGCACGTTGGTGCTCCAATTGCAATCGAGTTTGAGAGCACATCGGTGCTCCAGTTGAGTACTATTGAGTGCACATTAGTGCTCCTGTTCTATACGGTTGAGAGCACATTGGTGTTCCAGTTGCACGCTTGTGAGAGCACGTTGGTGCTTTAGTTGAGCGCTTATTGAGAGCACACAGGTACTCCACTTCTGAACCTAGCCTCTGTGGAACTCAGTCTACAGTGCTGTGGCGAGAGCATACTAGTGCTCTGGTATTGCGTATACGTGTATTCAATGTAAGGCTAGGACTTGGATCTTACGATCCCTCTTCTTAACTCAATCAATACTAATATACGTATACGGCTTTGTGAGCGAAAATTTACTTGGGCTTGTGAGTATTTAGTGCCTATGTATCGCATATATTATATATATCATAATTCTAAGGCTAGGATGGGATCTTACGATCAGTCTTCAATTCATATATACTTATATATTTATTCTGTTTATAGTGTGTTGTTATCATTGTGTACTGGTAACGTAGTAACGAACGTTATCTCCGGTCGTGAGTGCTACTTCCGAGTTTGCGTCTATATCCACACTACCGATTGAGATTACATTGGCCTTTTAGCACGCTTGTTTGCCTTTCCTTCTTCAAACACACGCGTAGTTAACACCTAACCATATCATCGTTAGTTCAATAAGTTCACCATCGTTACAATCTGTTTATTATATGACTTGCAATATTCACATGTTATATAGTGCCTTTGAAGAATTCCATATTGTTTCCTGTCTCCGATATATATATTAAAAAATTTTTTAAATCCAAAAATTCTATTTTCACGTATTTTTGTTTCTTCAGGATTCTTGTCACTTTATTTTGCTCACCATAATACTTTTACGTGTACTGCCATGTTCATGTTTCCAAACAATTCAAAGCTTTCATATATATATTTTGTAATACTTGTTATTCTTACTTGGTATTGTTATTTGTTTTCAGGTTATTACCCATGCCGGGACGTCATGGGCTTACTAGCGGGGTGTTGGGGCTGGTGCTTTTTCACACCAAAAATTTTCAATTTCCTGCTATAACATCGGGCCGGCCTCCACTCCCGCCTTGGTACTCCCTGTCGCCTTGGCATGGTTTGCAAACACTTGAAGTGCGAAATATTACCTATGCGACTTGTAAATAAAAACTGGTTACAAGCTATGTATTTAGTATATATATCTAATATATGGAAACCTATATATTTATAGAAATTATCCCATACACATATATACCTCCAAACTTAAAATTTTTCACTTAAAAACCCTCCAAAATACCTTTTTCTTTTAGCTATCCCTTTTCCAAACCCATATTTCATACTCACCCACCCTCTTTTATTACAACCAAAATTCAACCAAATTCCATTTTTCCCAATTTCCAACTTTTTCAATCAAAATTCAAATCACCCTCTTTTCCCCAAAACTCAACCAATATACCCCTCAAATTTTAATATCCTTTCTCTCTTACCCTACCTATTCACACATTTAACCACCTTCTTCCCCTCTTCTTAATTCCTATAAATTTCACCTTTTCTTAAAATTCCCATTTTCTCCCATTTTTCCAATACCTTCCATTTAATGAAAACTTCACTCCCACTTACCAAATTCCTAATTTCAACTTCTCTACCTATCCCTTCAACATATAAAAATTTCACTCCCAATCTCTCCCTACTTTTTCTAAACTAAACCGCCAGTTTCTAACCCTCTTTCTCCAAATTTTCCCATTTTCAAATTTTCAATTAAATCCCCCTCCAATTTATAATATATAATAAATATATCCTATATAGTTTAATATTCGTGTATGCAATTCTAATACGGTACGAGGTATCGTCTAATCGCCGGCTTGGCGTTGTGTATTATAGTCGTAGATAATTTACTTGCATTCAAATATTGAATTTTTAATTTAGTGTATTGTTTTGATTAATGAATTATTATGTTTTGGATGTATCGGACTCGACTTAGCTAATCGGAATGAAACGTGTCAGCAGTTCGTAGTGACGTGTAATCGAATGCATATTTTTGTCGAATGCATCGTGTTTCAAACTTTGTTTTTTTATTGGAGAATAACCGCGGCAACGGGATTAAGGTTTCGCTTACAAGGATGAGCTAGCTAGTACATGCGTGTTGTTATAACGTGGCTTTAATCGTTTTGTAAAGTGTTTTTTCTTTAGTATGGGCCGTGGTGTCGTAATTAATCAACTAGAGAGTTTTGGTGCAAAACTCGTTTTTTTTCTTTTCTTGCTCGTTTGTATTAGGAATTTGTTTCATTTAAATGCGTTGGGTTAACGTCTATTAGCTAAACAACGTATCTTCCTTAGTAGTATTTGTGAGTAGTCTCGATTTTGGCTTACTATTTAATAAATTTTCTGTATGCATATAAGCCGCGAATATTATATGAGGGTCTATGTTTAAGGTAGTGTCCCGGTAATGTACGTCGATAATAGTACCTATTCGGAGGTAGCTAATCGGTAGTTAAAAGTCTGAGCGACATTCGAAAATGGTTGTATCACATCGTAGAAGCTACAGCGTCGTCTCATCCCGTCAAATAAAATACTTGGGTATCTATTACCGTACTGAATGGTACTATACACGGGCTGAATCTGCAACTGAGAGGAAAGCGCGTTTTCGACCAGACTTAGACTTTCCTATTTAATTTCTTGCTTGTCGTCATATTTACGTGTATCAACAGTGGGCTATAGACAATATATTATGAATATAAATGTCACGGAGTGCCGAAGGGTTTAGCTTAAATTCAAAACTCTTTTAGCGTATCGTAGTCGGCCATTTATTGTTACCAGTAGAAGTACTGGGTGTCTACGCGTAAGTGTTGCTAATTAGACGTTGTCGGTGCAAAACCAGATTGGCTCTTCGTTACGTTAGTGAATAAACTATTGTAATTAATTGGCTGTCGTTGGCGTCTATTGGCGAGAGCGTAATAGAACCTAAAACTTGATTCATATAGCTGGCTGTAACTACAGACATTAGTCCCGGAGCAAGCATACTAAGAAACCTATCACCACTTCCCTAGTACGCTAGACCACGATCTCGCGCACCCCAGCTACTAGAGAGCTCAAGTAACTGGTGGCCGGAATTGTGTTTAAATCGTGTCTTTAGTGTATTATAGTAGCTGATGGGGGTCGGAGTGTCGCGTAAGCACGGAACTACACTGCTACGGAAACAGATCAAGCTCCGACATGCACTAAACGAACTAAAATCAAGCTAACACTAAATAGCTAATAAACAAAAATAATGCTAATTATTTAGAATTATTTTTGTTTATTAGCTAACTAGTGCTAGCTAATAAACAAAAATCATGCTAATTATGCAAATTAGCATTAAAACAAAACACGCGAAAACAAGCAAAAAACCTAAACCCGCGGACGCAGAAGAGAGGGATGGATATAATAAACAAATTGGTGACCCATCCCGGGTTTTTGGAAAATTGTTCAGTTTTGGGACGGGTCTGGACCGGGAACCTCCTGGTAGTCCGATCAACCCCAAACAGTCTTATTCACATTAAAGCCCAATGCTATCATAGCTATGTAATTATTTATTACTGAAAAAATATCTTCAAGGGATAAACCTTGTAAACCTGCTTTTTACGCTAATAACTTGTTTTATATTACAACTAAACTTAACGAGAGCACCTATCAGACTGACTAACATGAATTATAGTGAGACATAGATAATAGAGACGTAGACACAGGACGACGTATTAGCTATAGTTCATATCCGTCATAACACCAAGAGTGTAATTTGTCTAGCCTTCATAACTAACCTTCATAAGCATTGGGACTACTTGCGTCAACGTGGCAGTTACCGCACCTCGTCAAGTTATTTTTGAAGTAGGCCGAGTCCGCAGAGTGGTCAATTTCGTTGATCAGGTTTTTTTAGCTTTGAATCACTCGTCTGACGAAGTAGAGCTTTCGAATGTTTGTTCGGACAGACAGCACAAACAGTTTTCTTTCCATGGTCACGAAGGTGGAGGTGAGGGGGCTGGAAAAGCGTCAAGATCAAGTGTAGTGACACCATTCAAGTTCTCGTACTGTGTTGACAAGGTTGAATGTGGATCACCGCTGCTACAAACGAAAGACTTTCGCCCACATGACGGCGAAGTGAAGATATCGGTGTTGTATCCAGTCGACACGCTCAATATACGCCACATACTGTGGAGACTATTCGACGGCAGCGTATTGAAGAATTTGTCGGTCTAAGACTTTATATATGGATGAAATAATTTGATAGTCACGGGAGGAAAGTGATCTTCGCATAAAGTTCAATGCGCTGATAAACTTATTCTCGATTGCATCGGTATGACCTTAGAGTCTCATCGACGATGATATAATAAACCCGAAGATCTTTGATAGTGTCGAGTTGTCGGATGACGTCAGTATTGATGTTGATAGATGTAATCGATACCACGGCAAATTTGCATGGAACGAGTTTAAGTAGCCAACGTCTTCGTCTACTCGAAAATCGTACGCAGATCAAATTGCAGCATGAAACAACCTCCGTTGGTTCTTAAGGGGCGATAGAGTTTGACATCGTCGACAAAAACGCTAATATGGGAGAGCAAATTGTCACAAACGGCATTGAGGTATATCATGAATCAGTTGCCTCGACTGACAGTCCAATAAGGAACATCATTTCTATAACCTATTTCGAATTCGTGATAACGCCGTTTAGCACGACACGTTAACGCTAATGAGTAAGAAGGCTACAAAGCCAATGTAAGAGATAACCCGAACAGTACTCAGTTTTATCAGGAGTATTTCAAACGGTACGGAGTCAAACGCTTTACAAAACTCTAGGTTGATAACATCGTTGACGTTGCTCTCGCTGTCGATCGCGCATTGGTCCAACGTGCAGTTTATCGCTAATGCTGCCGTTGCCAAAAAAACGGTAAAACCGTTTTCCATATGCAGATTTTGCAACGATCGAAGTCTGAGAGATGGGCCGTAGATTGTCAGAATCAGTTGTGTTTACTATCTTCTGAAGAGGAACAAGGTTAGAGTCAATTCAAACGGTCCACGGTTTGCCTATTTTGACTACGAAACATCGAGCGAGCGCAATTGCGCTTCAATTTCCGCTATAGGGAAGACGATCTCATTAATGGTGTTATGGCACCAGATATCGGAGATACGGATAACCGCGATAGGATATAGGATAGGACCGTCTGTGGATATACCAACGAAATGGTCATTGATCTTACTAGCAGCGTGGACAGGATTGGTAAGCAAATGTCCAACGCTATCCTTAACGCGGAATATTTTAGCCGCGGGGCGTATAAACCACTTGGTTTATATGAAAAAGGATTTTAGACCCCCTTTTCCATTGGTATTTTGGACTAACCTTTGCTCGTGTCTGCATCTGCCAGCTTTCAACTCGGCGTGGTGATCGTTCGCGCAGGTTTGGTAAATTGTATAATTCACATGGAGACCGCCATTTGGTAATTTTTGGCACTGTTGTCTTTTTTCTGTTGATCCTCGTTTCACCATGTAGTCGCGCTGCCAGAGATTACCTTTGCTACGGTTGCTCAGTATTGACATCGGTACATACAGATCGATGACAACATTATACATGTGTATAAATATGTCCCAACACTGCTTAAAGGTGCTGTTAGTGAACAGGGCTGCCCAATCCTTAAACGCATAAAATCGTCGCATTTGGTTCACTTGCATAAGCGAAAAGTTTCGATTAGAGGACATGTCGCCTCGGACATCGTGAGCACATGAGTCTTGTGCCATTATGACAAAAAATTTGGCTCTGGTTTCACATAAAGAAAAACATCCATGCAATTTTCTAGTACTAGTTACAGACTGTTGGCTTTTTATCGGCTGGGAAATCAACAAGTCGATCTAGCAGCCAATCGTTCAAGCATTGACAAAAGTATTTACTAGAAAGTTGCTCGATTCGCGGTGACTCCAATTTACATTCGGAACGTTAAAATCGCGGAAAACTGCTACAATGGCATGGCAGCAACATGCGCTTCGAATTGCAGTACAAATATTTGCAAGGACAGATAGTTCAGAGAGGCCAAATGTTCCCAGGTAGTCGCAATTGAATGAACTACAGGTACGTCCCACTATCAGATTTGACGAGATGCTGTGGACGTTGACGAAAAAGGATTCGCAGCTGATAGGGTTATCTCGATTTCAGACGTCGATTTTGTACTGGATTGATGGACTTTTTCATGAGAAAAGGTACACCAACGCGTACTACTTTTGGAAACATGTTGTTTCGGTCGCAACGGAATAGAGCATAGCCATAATAAAATGAGCTGCTATCCGTGGCGGAGACAGATAAAATAAGGAGTTTTGCGATTTACGAAAGCTAGAAGATCCGACTGTTTCGTCAAAAGTTCTTTGCAGTTTAAAAAGATACCCTCTGATAAAACTATTAGATATCATGAGGTTAGTTAAAATAGAGTTTGCTAAACAGCATTAGTGGCTGATAGTCATTGATGATTAGCCGATGTTGAAACTGTGACTTCCTCGTTATAGAATTGTTTGCATTAGCACTGACTCGCATTCCTCGACGTTCATAAGTGATGGCTCTGTTTTTCGTATTTGCCTTTTTGACTCGAGCTCGGACTTTATTCTAGTAGCGCAGTCGCTCGAACACAGTTTGGTGCTGATGGGCCAATACATTCACGTGCTAATCCGGTAGTTGTTTAAAAATTGATGGGTTTTCAATGGTCTCACGGGGAATAGATTCGTACTCAAATCGGATCAAAATGGGACGATTATAGTCAGCCTTGAATTCTTCCAATCAGGTGATAACAGTCGGATGTGATTCGATTCACAAAACTGACATAACACTTTCCACCTTGGAAATGTCATGTTCTTTACAAGCGTCGTGGTCTGCTGTATTGCTATCTTCTCAGCTGTATTCGTTGATTCGCCGCAGGATAATGTTTCGGTTTCGATGAAATTCTTCGTATAGTTCGCTTATCAGAAGATTCATGCGACAATTCAGATCAGAGAAATCTTTTCGCATGCTGCAATCGCTTTCGTTTGCTACATCTGCCAATTTTATGTGTCAGACTTAATCGTAACCGATCATGCTAAGTAAACAACAATTCACATGAAGTCACCTATCCAAGCAAAATTTTAACAACAACCTTCAACCCAGTTCCATTGGAAGTGAAAGAAAAAATATTATTGTACATTATCGCCAATCGCCGCTGTTAGCTATTCATTATGCAAATTATCAAGATTTCGATTCTTGACATTCCGGCCAAAGAAATTTCACTAAGAAATGTGAAAAATCAAGATAATATCTTCGATGACGACACCTGATGAACTCAGATGTTAATGAAGGAATGTTAGAATGACGTCATGTATCCTTACATAAAGTTAGTCAAAATTACCAGCTTGAGTTCGACGTAAAGTAAAACAGCTATCCCGTATGTCGAAATCAACTAATGACTCGTTTACGTTAATTTGTGTGCACCGTGCCTCAACAGCTATGTCTCAACAGTCTAGCGTTACTACTTGGGATAACCAATAGTCATGGCTGACTATTTGTTTTGCCCGCATATCCTTAGCTAGGTACGTTGGACAAGTTGGGCGTCATGGCAGACTAGACTGGACAAATAGATGAGTTTCGGCGTAGTGTTACCGCGCTGGACAGCTGCCAAAATTTAAATTTACAACGTTGGACAGGTGCCAAAATTAGAATTTTCCGCGCTGGACAACTGCCAAAATTTAAATTTACAGCGTTTAGCCCGCTGCCAAAATTAGAATTTCCTGAACTGGACAGCTGCCAAAATTTGAATTTTCCGCGCTGTACAGCTGCCAAACTTTCAATTTCCCGCGCTGGACAGCTGCCAAAATTTAAATTTACAGCGGTGGACAGCTGCCAAAGCTTAAATTTCCCGAACTGGACAACTGCCAAAATTTGAATTTCACGCGCTGGACAACTGCCAAAATTTAAATTTCCCGCGCTGGACTGCTGCCAAAATTTAAATTTCCCGCGCTGGACAGCTGCCAAAATTTAAATTTACAGTGGTGGACAGTTGCCAAAACTTGAATTTCCCGAACTGGACAACTGCCAAAATTTGAATTTCACGCACTGGACAACTGCCAAAATTTAAATTTCCCGCGCTGGACTGCTGCCAAAATTTAAATTTATAGCTGTGGACCGCCGCCAAAACTTGAATTTCCTGCGCTGGATATCTGCCAAAATTTAAATTTACATCATTGGACAGCTACCAAAGTTTGCCCCATAATATCGTTTATACGTTGAGATATGTACGACCGATATGCTGTCCTTTTGGTCTGTTAAGGATATATTACATAGTCAACGCTGAATGATAAAAAATCCATATAGTAACGGCAGACTGTCGTATATGTCCGTTGTAGTAGCTACGTTGTTACGCGGACATTCTTACAGTCACCGCCCACTAATAGGACATAGTTAAGCCACGGCACACACAAATTAACGTAAACGAGCCATAAATGTAATAGTGACATAATCGATGACCAGCAGGACAGCATCCTTCTGAATCCGCTTGGACTTAGATGAAGTTCATAAGCGGTATACATATATTGGTCGAAGGAATTATCAGGAAAGTGAGCAGCCCATTTAATATATATAATGGCAGTGTCGCAAAGACGATTGTAGGTCCATTCTGAATATTTTGTGATATCGAGAGCGTCAATGTGAGGCAATGGACCACTAACGTTAATACGCGGGCCACTTCCGTCCATTCGACGAGATCGTAATAACGCTTCTAAATTGCACCATTATCACTCGCGGAAACCAACCGATTTTTAAACGTCGCTAATTCCACATGAAATTATAACAGTATGGAAGTCATGAAGTTTTATATTACGATTCACTATGAATTTGCTAATGTCACTATATGTGCCTCCAGATAAAGACGCGTTATAGCCACCCTTAATACTCGCAACATGACCACATTGACTATCTCCAAGAATCGAACTAAGTTGATGCATACGGTGAATGGTGGATTCAATACATATAAACACGATATAGGGTGTGTTGAATTAATCGTAACTGGATCAACCATTTCAAACCGGAAGTAATGTATATGAATTACCCACATTTTACATATAAGCTTTATTATACTATAACTCATACGAACCGTCAGAAGATGAATATTCTGCCGATCTGGATGTTTGTGTATGTGTTGCTATACGGGTCGGGTCTCAGAACGAACTTCCGCATGAAGAGTATTATTGTTTTTAAGAATGTAGTTAAATTCATGCTCGAATATTTCCAAGGGAAATAGTAACCGAATTGGACGACTAATGATTTTTTGTACGCTAAACGAAGAGAAGCACTCCGAACGGTACCATCTGAACTCTCGCGAACATCTGTAATAACACCCAGCTTCCAAAGATTCATCGGAAGATTGTATTTTATTAACACTACTGAACCTACAACAGGGTAACTTGAACTTGCGTTCCTCTGCGTAAATTTTTATTTTCTTAATCGCAGTTCAAACAAATAATGATATATCCAGGTATTCCCGAAGCAATACAAGATATTCTGGATTCGTTTCCAGTTTTGTATCAAACTTTCTGACGTTGTCTGTTTGTTGATATATTCATCCTAAATTGCAAACGGAGGTAACGCAATACTTGATACAAGGAGAAAATGGAATAGCGTAAGTGAAGGTTCAAAAGGCAACGCTTCTGAATATAAATGTGGTCGTGAGTTGACCACAGCTGCAATTAAAGACGGTCTGAAGTTCCATAGTGGACACACATCGCTTGTCGAGCAACTTTTTCAAAGCGCGTTTGACGATTCCTGCCATACGTTCATAGAAGCCACCTATCCAGGGTGAGAATTGTGTAATAAACTTCCAGGTGATACCAACAGAAGGACAACACATCGGGGTGTGACTCTATGTTCCGCCATAATTTGTGAATAGTATCATCAGCAGTGTGGAACTGTTTCGCATTGTCAGAAATGATAATATCGGGTTTCCCGCATAGCTAAACGAATCGTCGGAAACAGAAGAAACTGATCTGCAGACAAAATGTCCACTACTTCCTAGTGGATTGCTCGAACAACCACACAGATAAATAAACATATCCAAACCTTTTGAATATGTCCTGTTTCATTTGATCGAACGTTTAACGGGCCCATGTAGTCCAAACCAACCCTAGAGAAGGGCACGCGTGGATTTACGCGAAAATAAGATAGTGGACGATATAGAGGTACCCGGAAAGGGTTGCCATGAGCGAGTTTGCAACCATGCAACTATTGATAACTCTCTTTACTTCTCTGCGTCCATGTATGATCCAGTAATTTTGACGAATTTGTGATAAAGTGTGTGCAACGCCGGCATGAATCAACTTTTTGTCCCAGAGTCCAATTACCAATGTGGTAAATGGATGTTTCTTTGGCAGAAGAGTGGGAAATTTAGCGTTATCATCTACGTCAATGTGCCTATATCGGCCGCCACACAGCAGCATTCTTCTTGCATCTACGAAAAGATTGAGCGTGGATAATTTGATAGTGGCAGAGTTTTTGGAGCTGTGGTTGAGACGCTCAGGGAAACAAGCTTCCTGAACGCGCTTGTACCAGAACATTTGAGCGTTTGCCAGCTCTACTGCCACCAAATCTGATGTCCGAACAACGGTTCTTCGGCAGTTATTTATGAACCGCAGGATCCACGCCTTAACTCGCAGCAACCTTGTGAGCGTGGAGCAATTGGATAAGTTAACCAACGGTTCCTCATCGTTTTGCAACAATATTATTTCACTAGTGAACGCAACAGTTGGTGGGGTTGACGAATTTCTGGACGCAACAGATGAAGTATTTTCAATATCGACGTACGATGAAGTTGTTGTATCAATGTCATTAGGCCATTTCGACTGATCCATTGTCAGATAAGGCGGATCCTCTCACCATAACTTATTGTCGATAATGGATTCAAAAGTACAACCATGTGAAGCTAAATGTGCTGGATTAAATTCCGTTGGTACATAGCGGAATGTGACGCCTTCATGTGATGTAATATCTTGCAGCCTATTTTTTACAAACACCGTTGAAATTGGTGTTTTTACGAGCCAGTGAAGCACGTATTGCGAATCAGACCAAAGTGTTTTGGAACGGATTAGAATTCGTAATTGCTCCTCCACAAACAAGATCAAGCGTGTCCCTAACACCGTTGCCATCAACTCCAGTCGAGGAGTTGACAATGGTTTTACCAGCGCTATCCTCGATTTTGCAAAAATCAGATGCACTGTGATGCAGCTACCGTCCACCACCATGAGATACACTACGGCTGCATAGGCTTTGCTGGAGATGCATCGCAGAAGCAGTGCAATTCATATTCAACAATCGATGTCGATTTGATGTCGATATGGCGTGGCAAAGAAAACGTCGGAATTTGTTTCAACTTCTCTGATCATTTTATCCATTTTATAATAAGCGAATAAGCGAATCTGGGAGTTTGTCATCCCAACCGTACGTTTCTTGCCAAAGCTTTTGAATTAAAAGATTTCTGTTGACCGTTACAGCGGAAACCTTTAAGCAAGAGTCAAAAAGTTGTGCCAAATCTTTCAACATCAAGTGTTTTGTGACGACCGCATCCGGGGGCTCTTTCAATGACGAACACGACAACGTATCTTGCTTTGTATCCCATGTGAGGCCTAAAACTTTTGTCGTGTTTCCTTGTCCACGACCTTTCAGTTGGATGACAGAGTGTAAAGGTTCGTTGTTGTGTACGATTAGCGGAGGTTCATCGAAGCGCGGTCAAAAAGAGTCTTTGCGCCCGCATAAAATTCGGATGCAGCGGCAATTGTAGATTTGCTTGTAATAATGTTGTCCACGTAAATACTGCCCATGATATCAGATGCGACGGGCAAATTTTATTGAGCGACGTGATGTTGAATTACGGCTCTTAATAAAAATGGGCTAGATAGGCAAAAATAGGCTGAAACGAAATACCAATAACTTATCACCGGATGGTGGAAGTTTAGGACCATTTCACCCACAAAAAATGGGTGACATCCCGTGGAGACGAATCATGTAAACCGTCTAAAATAGCTGGAACCATCAACAACCATTCGTTTAAGCTCGGTGATCTCTTCGAAATTTTAGCGGAGGCATCGTAGGCAATGTGCAATTTTGTTGTCGCTTTTCCCTGCGTTTAAATACAATATTGTGGTAAATAGTGAATTGTTCGGTTAGTCGAGATAGGTGGAGCCTCTTCAATGATATCCTTGTTAAGTTGATTCTGAATTGTCTTATCGTATACATCAAACATGCTTATTCATCGACAAACGTTTCAAGAGAGATTTAAGCCGACCATGTGCTTAGTGGTAGTTGTCAGGCAAATCCAGAGCGTCTGATTCCCACGACCAGTTTTCCATATATATACCATTATTGAACTTGACAGTGGAATGGAATGCCGAAGAGCTTCTTCGTCGTCGTTGGTGCTCACGGGAGGCTCAATTCCGATGTCTTTAAGGCTCCAAAACCGATCGATCAGAAAATTGTCGTTAGCAGTGGTTGAACATAGCAAGGTAGACACGTTTTTATCAGCACCTCGTACTGCTTCTACTCTGTCTGTTGCGATAAACCCAAACACACTGATACAAAGAAGAGTCCGGTTGAGCAGCGGACACGTTCATCACCGGTAAATTCGTGGCAGTAACCGTTTCCTACCAAAATATCAATGCCCACAAGATCAGCACAGACACTATAGGTGCTGCAAGTCGCATATTGTGAAGCACTGGATATATGCTAACGTCTATCGGTAGTTTTCGAATTGGACATGATATAGTTTGTATGACTTTTGTCGTAACAGTTTTTGTTGAACCATTTGC
Organism: Trileptium ribeirensis; assembly: GCA_030248225.1. Lineage (NCBI taxonomy): Eukaryota > Metazoa > Nematoda > Enoplea > Enoplida > Thoracostomopsidae > Trileptium > Trileptium ribeirensis. Next base: position 4,432 of record JASANE010025148.1, on the reverse strand, counting down.
GAGGACAATATCGATATCCACTATTTTATCAGTAACAGACTTACGTTTGCTATTTCCAAACCCAGCGATTGAGACGCATTCTTTACGCATCGGTGTTGCAGCCATTGACTGAGCTAGCCGTGACGTAACAAACGTCCGGGAACAACCAGTATCAAAAAGAATACGTGCTGCAAAGCCACCTTGTACATGCGTTAACGCAGTCTGCAATATGAAATGTTCGCTGTGTGAGAGTAATGTTGAATTAACAGGAGTGTTCTGGTCTAGAATTATATTCACGTTTGTATGCGTCATATATACATCCCCGTATGATTTTGAAAACCATCATCTTCGTCAGATCCAAATTTCGTTGGACAAAATCGTCGATGGCGACCTTCCTTCTGGCAATAGAAGCATTTATTCTGACGTTCTGGGCATTGTTGGGCCATATGACGTGTACTGAAGTATATGAAACATCGACCTTTTGATAAGCAACTTTCGCGACTTCAAGTCTGGATATTTGCGACATTGGTCGATGTATTAACTTTAGCCGCAGTTCCACGTGAAGTAGTGTTAGCCAGTACTGACGTAGAAGTACCGGCAACCATCTTCACCTTTGGTTTCTGTTGTGGATTGTTATGATGCGTCTGCGTGGTAGCAGAATGGCCGGAACCTGAGTTGCCAAACACCCTATGAATTCGATCGCGTGCGCGGATTTCTTCTCTAAGCAGTTCCCAAAACCGCGCCAAGTTCCACGATGAGTCTCCATGTTTTCTATGTAATTCCATTTTACATACAGAGACAACTTGGACAGACAATATTATGGGTGTAAACACCTGTTCAAAGGCGTCTTCGGGTAACCCCAATGCGATGAGACTTCGTATGTGGCGCTCGCATTCGTCGTATATTTTTTGTAACTGAAAGATTTCGTGGTTTGCGATTGGTAGGTCAAGCATTGCTTTAAAGTGCGAAAATATTGCGAGTTGCTTGTTGTCGAAGCGTTCAGCTAGAGTTTCTACTGCTGCCACATAATTATAAGACGTGAGTCGGTACCCTTCTATTAACCGAATAGCATCGCGGGCAAGAAAGTTTCTCAAATATTTAAACTTATTGATGGAAGATAAGTAAGTCAGCTTTGTCGTGGATGGTGGTAGAATAGCTGTCCCAAAACTCTTGTCATTTTAAAAGATCACCTTAATATTTAGCAATGTGCAGCTTGGGAAGTTTAATAGACGGCCTATGATCTGCATTGGTTAAGGGTGTTATCTTCTTCTGCGGTATCGCATCAGTAGCGATGGAGCGTGGTTCTTCATAGTTCAGCACCTTCATTCGCAATTTAGCAATTTCCTCCACTATTTCGTCATCATAGTCAGTCGCATTCTGCGCCTCTGCATCGGCATCATCATTTTCAGCAATCTCATTAAGTATTTGGTCATTAAATACTTGCACACGTGTTCGGTAATCATGTAATTTATTTAGCACAAGTCTTATGGCGTCGACGGATGCTGTGCCTATTGACGCCTGAAGGTCGTGGCTTTCGGTAGCTTCTTACTGCAGCTTGCCTTTGGTGCTTACGTAAAAGTAGTGTTTTGTTATCCATAAAAATAGTCTATGTACCTTAACCCTAACGCGTTTTACTTCTGTAATTATATGCAGATACACCAAATATTGCAAATACCACTTGACGTTAATACAAATGTGAATAAACTCACAAGTTGGGTAGATTGTTTACGAAATGCAAATCCGACGTCTACGAAAAATAGGACGGCAACACAATATCGCAATGCCCGACGTTCCCGTTTAAATGAAAAACAACAAGATCGTAGGAGTAAATTCGGCTTGACGTTTATCGAAATGAAAATTGTCGACTCAACACCATGGGATGACGTGCATGTCAATAAACGTACCAATGTTGATAGAGCCGTATAAAATAATATTTCCGTTTTACAACGAAATAGAGCAAATTGTACTAACACAATGATTCAAATATATTGAAGGACTATGTCAATTTCATGTGTCAGACTTAGTTGTAATCGATCATGCTAAGTAAACAGCAATTCACATGAAGTCACCTATCCAAGCAGAATTTTAACAACAACCTTCAGCCCAATTTCGTTGAAAGTGAAAGAAAAAATATTATTGTACATTATCGCCACTCGCTGCTGTTAGCTATTCATTATACAAATTATCAACAGTTCGATTCTTGAATCAATAGTTCGATTCTTGACAATATCGGTTGTTTGATAACCTTCAGTTTCCAATCTCCCTTGAAGTCATCAACCTCTTTTTGATCTGCCTTTGGGTCGATCTTCGCCTGCATGTCATTGAAACGTTTTTCTCATTGGTTCCAAATCCGTCCAGTTTCTTTTCAATCGCCGCACCCGTCAGGACGTCGGACAAAGCTTTGTTCATAATAATCCTGAATGCAATTAGATTGAATCTTGTCAGTAGTGTTACCTAGGTGTTTAGGGTAAAGGAAATTATTCCGAGGTTGCTAAAAGCTGTGTAAAACGGCTCTGAATAGTTTACAGTGATTTGATTGATATTACAGATGCTTGGCGTATAGAAGTGGGTTAGACTCCTAAAACGAGTTTTACAGCTGGTTTGTCGCTTACAGTTATATTTACAGTTATCTTCAAATTGTTCAGTTGTTATACTCGGTAACCTAAATTATTGTAAGGCAAGTGAATACCGCGGTGAATTTATAGAAGTTTTATAGTTCGTGTAATAAGCTATAAACAAAATATATGTGAGGGGCGGCGATTTGCAAGGAAATCCTACCCCTCACAACCGCTTTCTTCCCTTTTCTTTCAAAGTTCGCAGTCCACGGCTGCCAAACGTTTTCCATTCTTCGTCGCTGTTCCGCAATGTCCCTGGGTTCAAGTATGCTCGGGTTGTGTTCGCCGGCTCAATGTTTTTGTGCGGCGGGCTTGAGCCAACCAGCATTGGCGACAGCCGGATAATTTGTACTTTGATTCGTGACATTATATTTTATCTAGTGCTTGTATAATGTTTTATTTCACGCGGAGAGAGTTTGTTTTACTCGGGGAACTCAGGTTATTCAGCCCTTCTACGTGTTTCGTCACTACAACCCTCTCAGTTAGCGCCCGGTGAGCGACATTTGTATCAATGCCGGATTCACGTTATAATGTCCCAACCACTTGGAACTTATGTACCCCACACAGTGGCAGGCACACCCTAGTCTACAGGGTGTCTTAGACACCCCTGTGTTTTTGAATAAAGTTTAAAATAAGTTTCAAACAAAGCTAGCTAATAGTTTGACTTATTTCAGACGGTGTCAATGAACCGTCGTTGCTTTTTCGTTTTGCTGAGGGTTTCCGCCACCCCGTGGGGTCATTTTACATAGGGCCTTTGCCCAGCACGGCATTGGCAAGCATAAAACACCGAAAAACTACATTGCCAAAATGAGGTATCTAGGGGTGTGCCCGACACCGTCATATCTTGGTATAATGTGTGGGTGTCACTGTCACCGTCTTTACGGCATAGTCTACACTACAGGTGGACAAAAGTTTCAACTGTTGATGATATTATAACATGAATCCCGCATAATTATAGTTGTCTTTTATAATTTTTGCATTTTGACGGTGTGTGTTTTGGCGGGCTCGATCGACTGCATTTCCTACGTTCATGGAACCCGCGGTAGGCGCGGTTAAAATCTTTCTGTTTTTTCGTATTCGTTAAAACGTTTCAATTTGTTCGAGTACTAGAAGCTATCACGGCCAGCCACGGACCCGTGTTTTCACTCAGCGGGGGTGTTCTTCTTTTACCCGCGACTTAGTAGTAGCACTTATTAATGTTTTCGGTCATCTCGTGTTGGTAATGTTTACTTGGTCACCTCCATAGTTGCATCATCGGTCTTGACCGACTCGTATCTGAACTGAACTACTGCCTGCCTATAGGTCGTGATAGTTGTACGTACCCTAGTGGCGTACTGACCACGCAGCCGGCTAGGTCCGGATTGCCACTCAGCTTTTCAACCTAAATTAGTGCATATTACTAACGTTTCTGGACAAAGTTCTTCCGAGGCGATAGGGGCCGTTGTCAAATTTGTTAAAGTGGTCGACTTTGACTTTTAACTAAGTTTATTATCTGGTTTTCTGTTATATTTTATGGTCGTCGTTGGTAGCCGTTTTTCTGGCTCAGTTACTTCGGCATTTTGTTCGTTGAAATATCCTATCTTATCGTGGGTGAACGAACTCGTTAAAATTTCAACTCTAGGACAACAGGGTGCCTGACCTAAAGCTTATCGAACCTCGTAAATCTCTCGGCTGAATTACTTTATTAGTGATGTTGTAAACTTACAGTATCTTTGTTATCGGTGGCCTGTTTTGGTGAATAGTTGTTCAATGTTACTTTTTCCTAACTGGTCGGTTTGCAAGTATCAGTGTTAGCAAAGTTGCCGTTTCGGTTATCCTTGTTCGGTGATTGGCTCGGC
>JASANE010025147.1:0-53512 GCA_030248225.1 Trileptium ribeirensis | reverse complement strand
AGGTATGCTTCTACACAAATTGTTTGGTTATGATTAATGGTACAGGCCAACAACAGAGAAATTAGCTATGAATAATAATAATACACCTCCGCTCAGATTTAATCCAAGTGCTAACGCACACTAGTTGATTAAACGTAATAAATGATTTATTTTAAGCACCATACTGAATCGATGCTGGCTATACTCTGAAAACGCCATCGAAGACGACGCATTAACAAACTAACAGCAATGATTGATAAGTAAGCAGAAGTTTAGCTAAACTATTAATGTGAATAATACCGTCCCGTTTTGATCGTAAAATAGATTATTTTTATAGCAAAGCTACGGCATAAATCAAAATTGTTCCTTAAAAAGGCAACAGCTAAATATATATAAGCTAGACAAGACAAGGGAGATTTCTGATTTCAATGAAAATTAATGACTGTAAGGACCAAAAGTAGTCAATTTAGAGTAATTTGTTTTGTTTATAAGTTTAGTAATTAATCAAAATGAATACTGATCGCTTTTCAGTAACTCTAACGCTGCGTGATAAATAAATACCGCCAGCACATTGTGGTGTCATGCAATTGATTAATTTATACTGTATCAATTAACACGTAGTGTGAAACCTATATATAGACTATACCAAGATTTTGCTTGTCAATGAACACGTAACTTCAAATTAAATTTTAATGAAATTTGTTGTCCACAAAAAATCATTTCAGAAGTCGAGCTAACATGGCTTATCGGTATGTATTTTGTAAAACGAATACTTTAGTGCGTCAGATTCCCGCTATGAGCACGTCATAACGGTTTCATGTCTGATGCAAAAGGGAAACGCTATTTCGTATTCTATGAGTTCGGAATAAAGTTGACTATACTCTTCGATTAGTAGGAGTCAGGAGAACGTTTCCTCTGCCTTGATGCCTGCATGTGATTTATATAAATTGTAAAATCTTTATATATCAGTTATTTCAACAATAAGGCATGCTTCGGTGTCGGCAATATCTCACCACAGCATAACATAACTGCTTTGCTAGCACAATTTCATAAATTTTCAATGGCGCTATTTAAGAAACATAAATGATCTTACGGTAGGATAGCTGCAGAGCGCTAGTACATCAAACAGATGTTCCTGAGTCTATCATATCATGACACACCAGCCTGTGTGTAATTAGTTACTATGGTTCCGCTCCTGGATTTAAGGTCATTCCACTTCTGTACGTGATATATATTTTAGTTTTAGTAAAGTGGCTCAAATTTTTTTGCTTCAACGTCTGACATCAATGTCGCTTAAACATTATAAATGTGTTGAGAGGATGGTCAAGGTTTGGTCTTACGAAACAAATAATACACAAACAATTATTACACATTTCATTATCACTAACACTTAAATTAATAAGTTTTTAACCTCGCACTCATGGCGCTGGTAATGTATTAATTAGTTGGATATCGTAACACATGGTTCAAAATATATTTGACACTGCTATTCCATAATATTCAAATAATGTTAAATGTAATAAACAAGTTAACGCGCATTTATGAAGCTTTAGCAAACTTGATTCGTTAATTGCTGTATTGGAATAAATATCGATATTAATGAAAACTTATTTTACCATTTGTAATATATTATTTTCACGCTTAAATCACATAATTGATTGAATCTTGAGGACACATTGCAATGTTAAACATCCAGGCAGTCATCTTGGTGAAATTGATGTGATAGAGCTTGTTCAAAGTTGTTTCATTAGTGTTTCACTGACAAGCTTAACAAACTTCCTTTTGGCTTAATAATGGCGAGCAAATATCCCTGTGTACAGAATGGTCTGTGTCACCAAATTTTTAAAAACTCATAGTTTTCTCAATGCTGCAAAATTTTTTTTCATTTTTGCTAATATTTTCCCGAATTAAGTAAAATTTTTTGCAAATTTTTCCAATTTTTGTTAAAATTTTAAGCACTATTTTGGCACGCACAGGGAGAATGCGTAGCGCGGGCCCCCATGGAAGGGGTAAATATGGTTTCATGAGCTTCTGTCCGTAGGGTAGTAACCCCTATCCTAACCTATGGGCACCACAATTGTATTGTATATGTAGTAACATATGCGCAATTTGTTGCATTTTAGAGGCCATTTACTGATGAATTTCACTGTTGTAGTCCGACCACGAAAACGGAATATCCTAACGATCTGGTGACAGATAGTTCCAGCTACGGATAGGACAACCGGCCTTGTCATGGTGTTGTCGCACACTCCGACATTCCCCGGAGTGCCAAACGGTAGACGCATTCTGTGACCATTTATTTTTTGAAATAAGGCAAATAGTTGTTATATTATTGGATTTTTACGTGTTAAAATATTTACTTTTCATGAAAAATGTTGATTGTACAATAAATAAATTATACACATTTTCAATTTTGGCTGGGGTTCGGTCCATATGTGTACGAGAGTACATCTCGAAAATGGTACCATTTCCCGACGTATTTTACGTCTTTTTCAAGTGTAATTTTTGTTTTTTATTTGTCAAAATATTAAAAGTGTTTAAATTGATAAATAATACATGTTTATCAACTTCAATTTACTTATATCATACAATATTACATTTACTGTATCTTTAATTATATTGGTTTATATGATCATTATAAAAATATTACTAATAGAATCCACGGTTTGACAATTTTTGGGGCTTTTAAGGTATTATGATGCTTCTCCCGTAAAGCCCGCGGGTTTGGGGATAACCGAATATTTACACCGTATAAGCCATGTTTCATTTTTTCGGTTTCCACTTTACTAAAATAAACTTATGTATCCTAGCATTACGAGTTAAAATTCACTGAAAATTAAACCTTTTAAACAATCATGAATAACGACATTAAAAATCATGCGACCGTGGCTTCACGGGACCCCACAATGTGGAATGGGCAGGTCCCGCATTGTGGTTTATGTCTTAGATCTAGTAGTTTATGTAAATTTTTCGGTTGTATTACTGCCATTTACTTGAGCTCCGAAACAAAAATTGTACTTTATGAAAATGGTATGTTCCTGACCCTATTTTTGTGTCAGGTTATAATTACAGATTTTGTAGGACAAATCATCAAATATCAAAGCCATGTGATATTACTAACGTCGTATACTTTTTAGAATGTAATCTTTGAGGTATAAAGTATGTAGGATAAATAGGGCGTAAACTAAAAATTAGAATTTATGAGCACATACTTGCGATTAAAAAGAATTCGAACATTTAAAGTAAACTTATTGGACAACATTTTAATGACAAATCTTATCATTCTTTGAAAATTAAAATTATCGAGGTTTTTGCTACTACCAATAGTGTGGAGGATAAAAAATGTAGACTTGACAGAGAGGATTTTTGGATAAAATGTCTCAAGACTAAATTCCCTTTCGGTCTTAACGATAGAATGGCAAAACAAAAGTAAGGGGGATAGTTTGTGCTAATTTTGTTGGGGCTGTTTCAGTAAGAAAAAGGGGACATGGCAGGAGACGTGTGGGTAGATGCTTAGATCACCCTAAACACTTTTTTGATTCACTTAATTTAGTAAAACCAGATGACTTTCTTAGATTAAGGAAAGTAGTTTATAAATACGTTTTTAGTATTAATGGACATAATGCATATATTTTATTTGATCTTATTCAACGAGACATTATTGATCTTAGTAGACTGACAATATTAGGGAGATAGTAGTAGATATTTTGGACTTTAGATTCGGGGATAACCGTAAGATTAAAACTAAGTCTAAGAGTTTTTTTCAGAATAGAATTTACTAACCCGGGATTTGATCTCGTGCGTTTGGGTAATATTTTTCGACAAGTTAGAGTAAAAAATTCTATCCTTGTGATGATATACCTATTAACATTGATCATCTCGATACCCCCTTATCGTTTTCCGTAACGGTAGAACTCTATGCAGTTCCCTTTATAGCTATCGACAAACTACAGACAAATTAGATATAATGGAATCCATGAACAACCCGAAATCTTGTTACTGAAATTCGTCTTTTTTTCGTGAATAGAGATCATAAACACATTATTACTGGTAATCTTGATTTTATTAATAATTGGAATCTGAAGATACTTTTATAGAAAGGCTCTACGTACAGATTGCATCGCCGAATCAATTTTGATGATGCTAAATTAAAGTTTCGTCGAAGTTTGAATAATTATATTTTGAGCACTGTGTAAAAATATTCGGGCTTGGAAAAAATATATTTTTGGAATGGAGATTGAGCGCAAACTTAAGTTTGCATGAGCGCATTAACAGCCTTAAACTCAGAAATTTTGACTCAGATGAAATTTTTAATTACGCGGAACGTAAATTTATTCGGAAGATTAAATATGATTTTGTTATAACTATTACGGATAAGGCTCCGCAAAACTTTACCTTTATATGAAAACGCTTTTATATTAATGGGATCGCCAATGAAGTAGGTTCCGATAGTATTAGTAGCTTTAAGTCAGATACATATACTTTAATAACCGGTACGCAAGATAAAATTTTGCACGTGCATAAGTGTTTTATAGAATCGAATTTTGGTAACTTTATTGATTTAGGCTTCTACAGTTTACCCTTCATATAGGTTGTTCCGAAATTTTATAAAAATCCTATTAAATTCAGATGCGTTATATCCAGTAAATTTGCATATACGAATATAGCCTCTAGTATCTTGTGTAGTATTCTGAAACTGTTGTACTTAAGATTTAGCAAGCTTTCGGATCTAAACTACAGATTTAAGAGATTTCACAATTGTTGGATTGTTAATAACACAGATAAAATTCTTGACGTTATCAGGTATTTAAATAATAAAAAAGGTATGCATTCAGTTAATACGTATGATTTTACAACAATGTATACCAAACTGGAGCATAAAGATATAGTCTTTAAACTGTCCGGTCTTATTAGGAATGTCTTTAACAATTCTAAAAAGAATATGATTGCAGTTAGTAAATCGGGTGCGTACTGCTGTAACACCTCTAGTAAGAATCTAACCTTAGATGCAAATGGTATTATTAACACCCTTGAATGGCTTATTAATAATGCATACTTTACCATCGGGGATTTGATGTTTAAGCAGACGATTGGCATTCCAATGGGTACAGATTCTGCTCCGTACATTGCTAATATATACTTAAATGCATCTGAACAGGAATATCTGATGACATGTAGTGCACCAATTAGAAATAAATTTTGATACACTTTCCGCTATATTGATGATATTTCGATTATTAATGATTTTAACATTTTTGACTCGGTTTATCGAGATATTTACCCCTATTCGCTTGAACTTTGTAAAGTTAACTCCCACACTAAATCCGCCATCATTCTTGACCTAAATATTACTATATAACAGAGAAAGGCCGATGTGGATCTTTATGGCAAAAGAGAACTTTTGAATTTTCCGATAATTAAATTTCCATTTTTTACTTCTAATCTGTCGCATTCAGTTTTTAAAGGTATTATTCATGGACAAATCTACCGGTTTTTTACAATTTGCAACAAGCGGGAATTTTTATTTTTCTATAGACTCAAAAACAGAGGTTGTCCCAGACGCTTTATTAATAGTCATATAAAACGTTCTCTTAAAATAATTTTCATGAATCTTCTACCGACAACGAAATTCTTCATATGGCTAATATGAATATTGCTACGCTTAAATAACGTGGTGGGCATACGTTTTGTTCCATTCGGTTTGATTCTAGTTTATTATATTTATGTACCAGAGAATGAACTTATACATAAGTTTTATTCGATCATAGTTAACTTGTTCATGTAACGGAACTTGTGCGTGCATCTTATGATGTTTACGCACCTTACTGTTTGCACCTACGGTTGTACGTGTCTTACTGATTTTTTATAAGTTGACCATATGGTCAACACCGCATACGATTTATGTATATGTTAATTGCGATTCTAGATTGATAATCAAAACAACTCCCCCTTTCTTAACAGTTTGATTATATTAACGATGTTTAAATTTATGGCTCTTTTATATTAGTATGGCATGAAGGTTTTTCTGCAAGACTACGGAGGCCATTTACTGATTAATTTTATTGTTGGAGTCCGACCGCGAAAACGGACTGCTCTAACGATCTGGTGACAGATTGTTCCGGTGACTGATAGGACGACCGGCTTTGTCGTGGTGTGGTCGCACACTCCGACATTCCCCGGAGTGAAAAAGGGTAGTCGCCTGCTGTGACCACTTATTTTTTGAAATAAGGCAAATAGTTGTTATATTATTGGGTTTTTACGTGTTAAAGTATTTACTTTTCATGAAAAATGTTGATTATACAGTAAATAAATCATACACATTTTCAATTTTAGAAACAATAATTTGCTTGCTTGGCGATATTTAAAGTCCAAGAATGCGTTCACTACGGAATGCGTTAACCAAATATGCAATTTGTGCAACACGGTTTTGCCTCGCAAAATATAATTTTGAACAGTTATAGCTTCTTGATATTTAATTCTCCAAATATTTTAAATGCCAGTATAAAGTTTAGTAGAACTACTTAATACTAACCCAGAAACCTTGAACTTATTAAGTCGTAATATACACCAGAAATAGTTAGAGATAAAGTTGCAGTTCGTACTGTAAGATTCCTGTCCTCGTCCTAAATCAATATTACTAATATTCAGGTCATAATGGTTTGTTCCGGCAATTTGTTGTTTGTTATGCTTTGGCATAATCTGGTAAATGAACAAATACTTTATGGCATAAAATTCGTAGTAGCACTGACTGTTCGAACCGCCAAACTAAGGCATTATTTTAATAGTGAGCCAAACAAACAAGGATTAACCCAATGTTCGGATAGCGCGGTCAAACGAACGATCAGCGGCGTCAGAAATTTCGTCGTCTGAACTCGATTCTTGCTTAGTCAAATTGAAAAGTAACTTGTTTTGTACGTTCTGTGAATTGCTGATGTGATCGCCAAGATGTACCATTACTTCGCGCATCATAAGCATTCCATGAAGTGAAACTGTGCGTACTTCATCATCTATTCGGTCGACGTACAAATGTAGAAGCTACAATAGTAATACAAAATTAAAAAGCCTTAATACAATTAAAATATATTCACTAAACTCAATAAACGACTGACCACAAGCGATTGTTACGGATCAGTGTTCCTGCTTAATTTCTATAAATAACCACACAGTTTACTTGAAACGTACACCCAATAGATTAGTTAGGATTAATACTTTTTCATGTATTTTTGCGTCTATTATTGGGTGTGCATGAAAGAATTCGCATTACCATGTGAATTTTGTGTGTGAAATTTGGTTTAAAATAGCATGTACTTTTGGATGTGGATTCTGGGAACTGAAAGAGAAATCGGAACAAACTAAATATTGTGCTAAAATTAGATTTGGGGTGACATTTCGGAGGTTGCAAAATTTAGAGTATTTAAGTGGTTGCACAGCGGTCCCGGCGACCTTAGTTGCCTCAAGATTGCTGTGGAATTAAACATTGGATAAGTGGTCTGCCACCCTTAATTGTAATATTTTATTAAATTTTGTTTAATAAACCGTATTGGCAAGAAACTTGCTCGTAAGATTGTTCTAAGACTCAGCTCAAACAACAATCACTTAGTTGAAGTAGCTTTTGTTTTGTCTCATGCAGGCTATAGTTTCAAGCGAAGTGCGCTACTTAAAACCAAAATTGGCGCAAAGGTAGCAAATCTACTAAATTGGAAGACTTCAAATACAGCCAAAGATATAGAGGGCTGCGCAATCTAGCTATATTTCGCATATCCTATTCCGCAAAACTACGGAAAATTATTTATCATTTCATAAGACAAAAATTTCGTTTTCGAATATTGAAAAGCTACGATTGCTACTAATTGTCTTCCATCATCACTTCTTTTGTCAAAATAATTTCTGTGTGGTCATATGACATTACATATTTCCGAGCTATATTGTATCATGTTAACTGATTTACGAAATATTATGCGAAGGTCCACTTTCGGTGCGTAGGCCAAGGTTGTTCTTTTGTCAAAATTGATTCGCGCATAAATTTTGCCATTTTTGCGAACGCGAAAAATGGCTCTGTGATGTACGAGTGGAATTTGCGTTCGTGTACTTTTGTACATTTCGCACGTTTGTCTGCAGTCATCAAATGACATTCTGAAACAAACAGCTATGTTAAAAGTGTATTTGTATATTATAGTGTACGAGAAAAAACGGGATTGATAATCGCGTTTTCACTTTTACACAGTGTACAAAATGCGAAGCAATAGTGACCGTGAACAGCACCTATGCGTTTCTGCATTGCAAATCGTGTAAGCTTATATACGGTAAAATCGTGATTTGTTCGTGTTCATCGCTTTTACGATCGTGAACGGACTTGGCAAAAGAACAACGCAGGCGCACGCACCTAAAGTGGACTCGCCCATTATTATATCTGGTATTGTTCCTTTGCAGTACCTACTTGTTCAACTAATACAGTATTAGTATTGTAAGCTATATAGAAGTTTGTTAAAATATTTCACATGATAAATATGCGATATGTAGCAAAATTTTGTACTCACGCAATGTATACGCTAAACGGCAAATAATTATATGTTATGAAACAACGTTATAGATGATTTAGTACAAGAACTGATATATATTCTGTGATTTTGTTTCCAACTATCAAATGTTTAATTCATTGGTGAATTTTTCAGAAAGTGCATATATAAATTAAATTTTCATTACCAAAAATAGTTTTGAGGTGGCAGTTTGTTTAGAAATTATCTAAACTAGCTTAAGTAAATTTACATGACATGTTATATTTATAATGACGGAACATAATGTACAGGCGCGGGACCATAATATTTTACAGTTTATAGCGTATTGATGTACCCTTAGATTAGGGAATTGTTGTATAAAATAGGTATACATGCGCGAGATCTAAGGTCCTAGGGGAATTGGAATGTCAACGGGAGGGGGGTAGGGGACGGTCGCCGCCTATGTGTGCGGTGTCTGCGGCACCTCCCGGGGTTGTGTTCGCGCGACCTGTCAGAGAGTATCAAAGCTTCGTGCCGAGGGGCGGGGCCTGACGCCTTAGGAGGTAATTCCCTTGCCCTATGAGCGTCTATAATTATAGGCTAAAGTTCGTTTATCAGACGTTCCTTTATAACTCAAACCTTAGTATATATGTTCCGACTCAAATCAAGCTGAGGGTCGTTGCGTTATATCATTAAATAAGTACAGCTTAGTGCAGTCCCCCACTTAAGGCTTAGAATGTGCTTTATATAAGGGCCTTAGCTTAGGTTAAGGCTTAAGCTTAGTATATCGAGGACAGCACAAATTGCATACAGCATACATCCAATAGCTTGACTTTGGCCTAAGTTCAATTAAACGTTATATTTATGTGGCAGAAGATGTGCTAAGATGAGGGAATTTAGACGGGTTAATTTCAGGTGCTTTTCATTTGGAATGCGAAGCTAACTCTATTTTGTGTTTTATCTGTTTTAACGCGAACGGAATTGAGTTGGCATGGCCATTGTTATGTTGCTATAACTTGGCCGATCAAGATTTGTTCCATTCTTCTGTTATCGTTTCAATTTTCAAAAGGATTATCCATTCAAGTCGATTTGACTTGAGCGGAATCTATAGTGATAAATGCAAACTTTAAGCGACATCGCTTTAATATGGAGCATACTTAAAAATCTTTGTGTTTTCATCTCGCACCACATCCCAGATTGTTTACCCTACTTATCAATGGCAAGGTTAATAAAATACCTGATCGTTATTAATTATTACATCTTTATTCTGGAGTAAGTATTCTTTGAATATATCAAGGCCACGGATGCGCGCAGGATAGCGTTTGTCCTGCAATTCATTGCGCATTACTTCGACTTTGTCGTCAACATGTTGTGGTTTCTTGACGATCACTTTTCCATCTTTATTTCTTAAATATGTGGAGAAACACGTATATAATAATTATCCTGGCAACTCGTGCCGCGATATATACCCCAAACGATGGAAAAACGTGTTTGGGTGTGAGCGTAAGATGTACAGCGTCTACATATGATGTAAAGTACAGGACAATTACTGAGTTACATAATATTTTATTATTTTTATTATGAACTCCAGGCTTTGCCCACGGTATCGCTTTAAAAATTGTCAACTTATAATAGCTTGAATGTCAGCATTTAAAACTAACCGTTTTGGTTACAGTTTAAGCCTCGATATTCTTTTGTTGAAGCCGCAAGAAACTAAGCAAAATTTTAACATCATTTCTTCTTGACTATTGAAAAAAGTATGTTTTTGATCTGTTTTGCAAACGTCGCAGTACTCGTCATTTGAATGTAACGCAAGAGTTCTACTGCATTGTAGAACCTTTGATTTTGATTATTTCATGCGATGCGTAAGAACTTAGAACTAAACAAATTATTAATTAAAATTTTAGGCAAGCTAAATTTCGCTTTATGTTTTTACCTTTAGATTTTGAATCGTTTGAGCCAGATGACATTTTTTCCTCAAAAATCATCAATTTTACCATGTCTATTGTAGATGCAGTATATATACAACTCCAGACGTCCCAATTGTCAGAACGCGTCGGCTACTATTAAGTAGTGTATAGCAGTGTAGCACCATGCATGGGGGCACCAAGACTATCTAGCCATCTCAATCTCTAAATTTTCGAAACTCAGCAAATATTGGTAAGTAGTTTATAAAAGCGCAAGGCTATACATGACTGCGCAAAATGACCGCAAAGTCGATCTAATTTTAAGAACACATAGGCTACTGGCAAGTAGTGCATGGACATGTCGGGCCATTCTAGGAGGCAGTAATACCACTGCTCGTACCAATTTTTAGAACTCATCGGCTATTAGTAAGTTTTGTATGGACATGTAGGGACACGAGGACGTAACACGACCACCCAGTCGTCTAATTTTCAGAAGGAATCGGATATTGCTAAACAGAGTGTACCATAGAAGAAGAAAATACCCATAAAGTTACAAAATCGCTACAAACATAATACTTGTTACTCATGTGAATGCTTGTGACCAAACAGTAGCAACGTAAGGAAAATGTGAACTGGCATCCCTTGGAGAGCTGTCACACACACAAGGAACACACAAGAGTGTGGCATGCTATATTGACGGCATTAAGCTAAATTTAATGTCAGGCCTTATACTTTTTGGCAGGATGTACCCGGAACACATAAATATAACCATACCTCGGTCTTCTATCCCATGGATCTCGTTCATTCACCATTATTTTACCACGGAACGTTTAAGCACAGCTTGGACTTAATTATAAGGCGATAAATGTTAACCCTAAATATTCTTTCCCCGATATTAATCTACGAGTTTTGATATTTTGATATGAAGCTCACCTTGCACTTAATTATAAGACGATAAATGTTAACCCTAAAAATTCCTTCCACAATATTAATTTAGAATACCGTTTTGATATTTTGATATGGAGCTCAGCTTGGACTTAATTATAAGGCGCTAAATGTTAAACCTATAAATTCGTTCCACAATATTAATTTAGCATAGTGGTTTTATATTTTCATATGAAGCTCAGCTGGTACTTAACTATAAGGTGATAAATGTTGACACTAAAAACTCGTTCCACCATATTAATTTTAAATAGTGTTTTGATATTTTGATATGAAACTCATGGCTATCGGACGCTCTAACGTAAGGAATATGACACGAGTGCGGAGTTTCGCCCATGGAGAAAGTCTTCGCACGTATAACTTCCTTATATGCCGTTATGGCCTTGCGATTATTTCCTTGATTCTAATGGGTTTCCTTGGGAACAATGTTTCGGGATGATTTCGATACTTTAGCGGTTTGGTTTACGCCACCACGCGACGTGATTTTCGGAAAGGGTAATTCCCAAATCGTCGGGTAGAAGAGCACCCTGGACCGGGAACCGAGCCTTCTTTGTGCACGCCCGCGCAATACCGACCGTATAGGGTGTACTCGGTGGTAAGCCATATTCGCCACTGGAAAAGAAGGAGGGTCTCGGAAAAAAGCAGGAGACGAAAAGAATAGTTTAGGGCCCTCCGATGGGACCCTCACGGCGTGTTGAAAAGTTCCCTTCAACAAAAAGGCGGCCCAACAGGGTGCTCGGTACGTACGCGTGCTGCACGCCTGGGGAAAGTACCAAAAAGGAAAAATGATGGGCCTTAAGATGGGAATTATTAATTGCTTGCGGGACTTTCAGGTCACGGAGACTCAGCCTACATCAGGCAGGTTTCTGATCGCAGACATATCCCCCTCCATTTCCTTGTGGGTCCAAGTAGTGGATGTCTTTCAAACCCTCTTCTGCACCATAAGCCGTTTGCGGGGTGAAATTAGGGCGCAAGGGGCGTGACGTTTTAACTCGGTTATTAGCCCCCACATTGCCACTTATGCTAAATACCGAAACACAATTTTACATCGAAGATTAAATTTTGATCGCAAGTAATGCAGACTCCACCCCTCACTCTGCTCGGTCCTGGACCACCCGATGATCGGGACTAATCAGGCTTCCGTCCCATAATACAGGGCAGGAAAACCAGGCGGAACCACGATCGAGAGCATGCGCTGGGACGTCGCCTGGTGGGAAATAGAGGGACTTTTTACAGGACTTCACCTTGAACAAAAAGCTAGTTTTGTAAGCGGTTAGTCGTATCTATTGCCCTAAAGCTCGTGAAATAAAATTTGGCACACGAGTTTACCTTTCACTCTCCCGTGCACAATTATGAAATCCCAAAAACTCTCCTGAAATATGCATGCCAAATCATGACGAAAAACCCAACACTACACCAACCCTGCTAACGAGTCCAACAACTGCAGCCTCTTCCGCATGGTTGGGGGGACCAGACGGCGTTGAAACACGATAAAACTTGCCTAGAGCATAAGTACGGTTTGTCGTTTTGTTTTGCCCCAACCTCCAAGCTATCTAAACTAGCATAGATTCCTCCCTCTAACCCGCGACGCACATAAGGGAGCCTCATTCAAACTCTATGGAAACGTCGAGAACACAACCAAACTCTAAAACTCAAAAACCTAAGACAAGAACCTACAAACTTGAAAATTCGAAAAAAACGTGCCTATAGAGCGACAACCGCTCTGCCTAGAACTTGGGCCGACTGGTCCCGATGTTGTATCAGAGAGATGTCTTTTATACCGATGTGTCTACCCCCAAATCTTATCGTCACCTCTCTGTGTCCCAAAGCTATTAAGACCCAATAAAACTGTCAAACTTTAAAAAATTGAAAATACTTGACAAATAATGCACACACAATAACAATAATAAGCGCTGCTGTCGAGCGCTGTCCCCTACAAGAAATGTCGCTCACTGCGACTAAATAGGGGAAAAAGATGCCGGCACAGCCATATATAGCAACGACAACGACAGTGCTGAAAGACACGGAAATACATTGGGCGGTGGCCGAGTTGTGCCAAAAAGCACCGCGCTGGTTAAAAGGTAAATTTCTCGACGAACAAATATATTGACCACCGCAAAGGGACATTTTTATTATTAATTTCAGGTTTAAATTATTTTTTAGGATTTTAGGCAAGCGCAGACGGCCGGGAGCGTGGCCATGCTTTTTTCCGGCGGCTCGACTGCCCAGGAAAATAGAAAATTTATAATCGTTTGAGTGGTTAGTGTCCTTGAGGTGGTTTTGGGGCCGGACATTTGAAGTTTTTTGTGTAAAAATGGGATTATTCTAATCCCATGCCCAACCACAGGCTCGGAGCGGTGCCTGGCTGGTTACAATGGATAGTTGGTGGTGGTGATACAGAGCCCAAAAATCAAGGAGTTTAAGGGTTATTGGTATCGCCCTGGGCGAGTAAAAATGGTGCACTTATACGCTGAAATTAGGGTATCATGGCGAGTAGTGGTAAGTATTCGGTTGACCCGATGGAACTTTTGGCATGTCATAGAGCCCGTATTAGATACGTAATATTACCCGCTGCCCCGGGAACGGTTTGAAGCAGAAAATTTGGTGGCAGAAAATGACCCCCTTTATTTTAATCTGAGAAATGGTTGTCAGGTTTTGTTGTGCGCGAGTAAAACTTAATGTGACCCGGCAAACCATGCTAATTTGTAATTTAGGATAAAAATTGTTACGGAAAGCTTTTTGATCAATTGAAATTCGGCATAAAACTTTTAGCGAACACACTGCTCGCGGTTGAAATCTAGCCATTTTCTGTTCGCGAAAAATCAAGTAGAATTACCCAAATTTTTGAGAACGAAAATTTGTTGAATTTGGATTAAACCCGTTTATTCGCGAACACCATGATTATAACTACAGGATCTATTTGGTTGTGATGTTACTTTTGCATTAAATTTGTTAGCGAACACTAAAGAATTCAAATTTAAGTGATTAGACATCAGGGGACCGAATTTCTACAAATTGAAAATGCCAAAGTTCGGTTCGAACTCAAGGTATAATTGCTGGCACTTAAACATGATTTTTCCAACTTTCGGCTGGCGAAAAACCGAATGAAATTCAGCCTATTTTGGTAATGGGGTATGCGATTCGATACCGGTTATTACAAAATAGGAAGGTTGGTGGGGTCACCTTATAAGTTGACCCATGCATTAGGAGTGTCGTGCCAATTGATTCTCGGTGGGAGCGATCCTTCTTCCACTTACCCTAAAAACTTATACATATATAAAACAACTAATGATTCGCATCAGGGTATTGCACGACATTTCTCGACTGATGCGTACCCTGATCGAGACAGTGGGGACGTTAATACTACGCGAAAATAAGGCCTAAATCCTTAGTAGAATATTCCAGCCGGTGTCCCGGGCACCATTCGAGCACGCTCCAGTCCCCGATATGATCATGCAATTATATTTCACAATTTTGCACATTTAATTCTAGCATTTCAATATTCTACAAAGGCCAATGTAACCTTTATTGGCAGAAATGAAATGCATGCTATGACGTTCTCGATATACTAAGCCTTAGTCTTAGCCTAAGCTAAAGTTTCTATATGCGCCATGTACTAAGCCTAAGTCGGGGGCTACCGCCCACCGAACTCCCCGCTCTAAGCTGTTCTTTATTCTAACGTTATAACATCCGGCCCCTAAAGGTGACATGGGCCTGCTACAAATATGATTGACCCAACGCTAAATAAGATTTCCAGGGTCGAGCACAATTTTGATACATAATGTGGAGATCGTTAGAAACACTTTACCCGGCCTAATATAGCATGATTTAACAATTGCATGATAAAACAACAAATGCATTTTACTTTATTACAAAATCACAGGCGTTATTTTCGTACATTTACAATATATTTACACCACAAGATATCGTATACCCGGATCATGCTACATCAGTCCACGGGCATCTTATAACATAATTTTCGGATTCAATCCGAAAGTATTTTAGTGGATTAAAAGTCGAGCTGTTACAAATCGGTACAGCATAAAGTTGTGTAAATTGAGGTGTGTTATAAATAGGGCATATACATAAGTATAAGTATGATTAGACTGAAAAATATTCATTGTTATTTTAGCGAAAAATTTGTTTCGGAATCCTGTGTAGTGACCTAAACTATAATATCCCGAATTATACTTCTTGTAACATTCTAGTAATCCATTGACAACTGGAAAGTTCAAAACGGACATTTCTTCTACAGGAAACCTGGGCTTCAATCCAAATTGTCTGTAATAGCTAGCTATTAGACACATTTTTCTCTTGCATCAAGCTATAAAATACAAATATGTTTTACAGCCAACCGTTAGATATTGCAAATTATAATAGACAGCTGTTAGAGACTTTTTGTACTTTATAGCTGGTTGCAAGAGACAAATGTTTCTACCAACTAGCCATTGGAGCAAAGAGCTGTTATGCCTACATACGAGAGATTTTAGTCTCAAACGGCTAGCTGTTAGTGATTCTTCTCTTTATCGGTCGCCTGTAAAATTCTGGTTTCTTACAGCCGTCTGTCAAGGATTTTAATCTTTAAAGTAGCAGTTGTTAAAGATAAAAGTCTCTAAAAGCAGTTTTCAAATAACTACAATATCAAAAAAACAATCTATTAGAGATTTTAGTTCACAAGCGGCTGCTAAGATAAAACAGCCTATTTTGTACACACACTATTCTGCGAAACCTGCAATGTTTCCACTTGCTAATCGTACAGAAAGCTTACACGTAGAAAAATATAGAATTTGAGAGTATATAAATACATTGAGGGGTCTGTCAATGAGATGTAGTGGTAGTTTTTTACGTAGTATAGTGTTCCAAAAATAGCAACCATGTGTAGCAGATATTTTTATTCTATTTCTAACGTACAGCTGTTCAACAATGTATGCACTAACAGCAAAAGTTGTTTGAAAGAGCATTAAACTTCTCCTTACGACATACCGTTTGGATAAATTGAGCCCCAAAGTTTTTTACACCTTCCAACAACAGACATTGAGATGAAAGTGGGCGGTCTGATACACCAAAACCAGTAATAATATTTTCAATAATGTTATATATTTTGTTCGACATCATGTCGCTTGTTAAAAGCTTCCTGGAATCGACTGGGATGGGGGAGGGGGGTGAGGCTGGCCTCACGGTCAGGATGGTGGCTTAGTGGTTTTAACCTGGACGGAAAAAACGGCATACATATTTTAACCAGTTATTCGTGCTGATAGTGAATTCATAAATCGTTGCGTGGATACAAATTAAGCGATCTGTTATTGTTTGGAATTAAGGTTGGTTAAAAGTCAACCTTTCATAACTTACGGAATTGTGAATTCATTGTGTGCTTTAATTTGGCTAGGCGTGTTACAAAGTTACCCTGTCTAAATCTACGTCTACATAGTACTTTAGGTTCAGTATAAAACATATATCTTATTAAATGGAGAACATCGTGGTTACAAAACGCAGGGCTGAGTTATTTACACGATACAGTTTTCTGCCGCCCGACTTCGGCGCAAGCAAAATCGGCATCGAAAGCGATCATGAAGAATTAAATTTTTCTTTGCCAATTTAACATCATTACAAATTGCACGTTGAAAATTTTATAAAAAGGTCGTCATATAAAACAGGGGTAACGGGATAATTTCACTTTAATGAAATCGATATATGGCATAATTTGACTAAAGTATGGTCGTACAAATCCGTGACTTATACTTCGGAAAATTTCAGTTAACATCGGTCGGGTTTATAGTGTATTTTGTTGTCTTATCTTGTTGAAATACTGCAATAAAACTTAAGCTGATACTCCGCAGTATGATGAGCGGTGAAAGCAATACCATAAGCTGACGGTTGTGAACAATGCGTTTCAGTCATGTGAAAAATATATAAAATAATATTTCGGAAATACATAAGCCTAAATATGATGTCAGAAATACATTGCCTGCCTATTCCCGGCGCCATTCGTCAATAACACTACCACAACCGCACGCGATAATGCAATGCATAAAAACGTTGGATTCAGATCAGGTGATGATTTTGCCTCTGCTAAATATACGTTATACATCAACGCATTTAAATCTGCTTTTAATATAACACAGTGCTCGCAATACTAAAACATTAATGACCATACACCAGTTACCAGCGCACTAACTTGACTACCTTGGCCTGCCAAAACTCGTTAGTTAAGCAGAGCAAAATTAAGAGAGTAATAACAATAATTGTCAAGCTTGAGCAAACAAAACCGAATGGCTATTATTGAAGCGCGTAGAATGTAATTTATCCGATGCCGGATATCATCATATATAACACCGGTTACCTTAGTGCATTTCAAAAATCGATATAACTAAACTGCTAGATCGTTTCGTAACCGCCGTCTTGGTGAACACGGTTAGTGCTTACATATCGTACATCATAAAGTATGCGTGTTTGCCAGAAACATAATAAAAGATGGATAAACCTTAGTGATAGGTAACACGGCTTTTGTCGATTATATTTGTATATGAATATTATTTGAATTTCTAATAAAAAGTACTGCGATACTGAATGTTTTACTGTATCAGGAAACTTTAATGATGATGCATTTAGCATTATGTCTGACCTATAACACATTTTTGGGACCATTAAATGTGTACTACTGCGCGGGGTTATATGTTTACAAAATGGAAGTGCAAAGTGCGGGGTGTTTAGGGTCAACAAAACCCTTGGGGTCGGAATAATGTAGTCGAAAACCGGCCCATTCCTAACTCCCTCTGGTCTAGTTCATTAGTGTTTTTATTCTTACAGCTATATTTTTATAATGTTCAATCACTTCATATTTTGTAGTTTTCATTAATATTAACCGTTTATGGCTGGTTAATAGACAAACAAACAAACAACTTCTCACTTATTCTAAGTATACTCCTGGCACAAATAACATCTACGATCGTATTAAGTTAAATGGCTAGATAAAAATAGCGAAGCGCGGGGCGTTTGGGGTTCGGCAGCCGGCAAGCTTTGGACTTATGCGTGAGTCCACGTTAGGTAAGTACATCAAGGCTGCTGTCAAAATCAGAAAAATTCATTTGCGCAGAAATTCGCATTCACATTTTTTGCTGTTGGTACTCGCATTTTTACGAACGCGAACATGGGCTCTGCGATGTACGAATGGAATTTGCATTCGCGCACATTTATCCATTTCGTACGTTTGTTCGCGTTCATCAAATGCCATTCTGCATCAGACAGCCATGTTCGCGGTGTATTTGTGTATTATAGCATTCGAAAAACGCGATTGGTAATCGCTTTTTCATTCGGAATGAGTTAGCAAAATGCGATGCAAATCGCAAAATAGTGACCACGAGCAAAGCCTACGCGTTGATGCATCGCAAATCGTGTACGCTTACGTAAGGGATCAATCTTACGACTTGTTTTAAGCATTATCCTCGACCCGATAACATATAAAGTCGCGTATTGTTATATGCCTAGAAATAAGAATAGCGCAACACGGGGCATTTACGGTTCGGCTGTCGAGAAGCTTCTACATTTATTCTAAGAATGTCGTCAGTTCATTATTAACATCTAAGTATGCTTTATGTTATATGGCTAAAAATAGGAAAAGCGAAGTGCTGAGAGTTTAGTGTATGCTGATAATGTTATAAGGATAGAAATAGAAACAGGAAAGCGCGGGACATTTCGTCGCCAGCTTTAAACAAATTTCCGACTTGTATTTAAGCACACATGCTCATAGTGGGGTGCCTCGGGGTTAGCCTCCCAACCCTCCCCGGCTGGAGCCCAACCTCCCCATCCCAACCGTTTTTTGCATGACCAAGGTTCGATTTCCGGTTAATCACTGTTTGTTTTTTGTTTTCTTTCCGAATTTTAGTGGTACGTTTTAATAGATACCACGATGCTGGTCAAGGGATGCGATCTCCAGTTTTGTTAATCATCTATTATGACTTCATTGCACATTCACAGCATCCACTTCAAGTTAACGCCACATGTTTCAACTCATGGTGAGACCGACTATCGGTGTCTCCGCTCTTCCCGCACCCATGTATTTTTTACGAAGTTTTTCGTAAGATAACTGAAAAGAATTTGCCTTTGCCTACCCGCTTTTGCTAGTAAGTAGTGGGGGGCTACTTGCGACATTTGCATTTTCTTTTAGGTATCGCTGTAAATTCCTTAGCAACATTTCCGTTGCTTTCCTTTTGCACGGCAGCATTTCCATATCTTTTTACCATAACTAATGGGAATTTGGACTTTGAAAAATGGCGCTTGCACTTGCAGAACTGGTGAATTCCCTGACTTCCTACTTAAGCGTTTGGTAAGGGCTTGGTAACTATTAATGGCTCTTGCCCGTAAAATAACTTAAGGGATCGTAGTCACTCAGAGCCACGGATTGAGTGGCTTTAGCAGCCTGTCTACGCTCCTGGTATCAGAGACTCACCCAGATGGGGTCCAAAACCCAGACCGGATCAGCAATAATTTTTGTTGAAGACTTGTCTTTTAAAAACGCCTGTGCTGAGTTTCGAAATGCAGCTATGCTCTCCAGCCTGATCTCCTTGAACCAGCAGTGATGTTATTACATATTCAATGCATAAGAGCGATTCCACGACTTCAATATCCTCGCAAGACCACGTCCTGAGCGCGCAAATGATTGCTGTCACGAGATACAGGAATGCTTTATCAACTGTTGTTTTGATATCTTTCATATTGGGTCCTGCATGATCCTTTTGTGCCTAACTAGCCCAAAAATTTCATTCAATTCATATTATAAAATCGTCACGATCAGAGTTGTCGCCGACAATTGTATCTGCAGCAGTCTTAACACACTTTCTGCACATTAATGCTTCCCAGGGCTTTAAATGTTATGGGGCGGCAAGGCGTGAACGTACCCAACATTGCAGTGCCAGCAGCCTTCAGCCAGCCAACCTTCTGTCCATCTTTTTATGGCGAGCTTAGAGCAATCGTCGTCACAGAGTTTGGTTTAAGAGCACTTGCGTTGACAGTGTGTCTCTGCGGAAGCGCTGAGCTTATCAACGTCAAGTAAAAATGTGCTGTTATGTTGAGCACAATTCGCACGAGAGTACTTTCTCCGTGTGTATCAGACCGGATAGGGACCTGATCACATGCCATAACCCGGTAACCCAGTTGCACCTCTTCCTTGAACCGTACTTCCACGTTACAGTTCATGCTATAATTTCAAGCTTTAACTATTCTCAGGCCATTCATGGAACCCTTTCCAAACCTAAATTTTCCTATTATAATACTAGTATCCTTCTCATACTTGGAAGATGCTGCATCGTTCACTTCAGCCCGGTTTTCCTCTGCCCGGCCCAAGCCTAGTCGTATTACGACATTATCCGACTGCCATTTTTAAGCTAAACGTATTCGTCTAAGTCTACATAAATTGAACGAAACGTGTATAGATAATCGATTCTGTATAATAAATTCTGATTGTATATCTTTCTAATTTTGATATAATTGCTGTTGTATTGCAATAAATTATAGAAATTATGAAGAAATTGCAGTCATGAGAAGTTTCAATTATGATTACATTAGACAATGCAATATTCTTCCAAGTGCGAAAATTATAACTTCGTCTTAAAATTATCAATTACTGTTATATAAAACATGTTACTATTGCTTCGTATTTGACCTGTAGGCATTGACTGTAGGTGGTCAGTTGTTGGACAGCGCAACGGCGTGTTTACATCAGCTCACATGCAGTAGTAATGACAAATCGTTTATTACGGGTCATTTAGGAGTTGAAATGTTCAATCTAGTAGGGTTTTGCATATGGAGCTAAGTCCATGATTACGAGCCAAAGATTAAGCAATAGTATGGCTTCAACATTCTCTGTAAGCTTTATACAAGCAACTACATACAGTATAGCATTAGTAAAATATACTTGACAGTATCAACAAACCAGTGAATAAAAACGAATTTAATTAAAAAAGGGCAAATCCTCTTATAGTTATGATTACTGGTTTCGATCAAGCTTCGAGAATTTTGCTAAAAGCAATTCCTGAAATTACTGGTCTAGCTGCATCTATTGATGGTCGATTCATTACCACAACCGATAGTTCTACACATTTACAAGTCAGATGCGGAGATAATAAACCATACGTTAGATATGTACTGCGGTTTCTTTAGTATGCGATGCCCTCTAGTGAAATTTATATATAGCTGTTCAAAAAGATATATTCAGCTGAAAAATTTCTGATTGATTAGAAAACCACTAATAAATCGGATTAAGTGTTTTAAGATAAAACATTTAAGTCTATTTAGATACGCATTGCGCAAAGAATCCGCTCTCGAAAAAATACGCGTAGTAAAAATAGTTTATCAATGTTTTCGACTATACATAGAGGCCACACATGTGGTGTATATCCTATGACGACTATTACTCATATAAGACATATAACAGTCAAAATCATATGATGTATAGCCTATGAAATACCAAAATAGTATGTTAATAATATATACGATAGACTTGTAGCAAACAACAGTGAATGTTCGGGTTGACCATATTAGACACTAATATTTTTAAGTTTTAACTAAAACTTGAAAGTTAGATTGCGGTCATTATTTGATTTCCTAACTGTGGATTTCTACACTCTGTATCATGTGTAAGTATTCTTTAAGCAAAGTTTGTAATATCTCTTTTCAATAAGTCGACAGAATTTGACTGTTTGTCAAAGTTCATATTGTAGTATACGGACCTCTTTGATTCAGCTTTATATAAAGTTTTACATCGTCATCAAATAATTATCATTGAGTGTTATTTAACATAATAGCAT
Source organism: Trileptium ribeirensis (assembly GCA_030248225.1). Taxonomy (NCBI): domain Eukaryota; kingdom Metazoa; phylum Nematoda; class Enoplea; order Enoplida; family Thoracostomopsidae; genus Trileptium; species Trileptium ribeirensis. The sequence goes on along the minus strand of JASANE010025147.1, from coordinate 31,387 downwards.
GGTCGTTGATGTTATAACGACTTGGTGGGACTTTAGGCAAATTAACAGTGCCAAAACTCGAAAATCCAGTATAGCATAATACTAAGCAACACACTGTATGGAACTGCGCTAAAATAAAACAATAATTACCTGAAATCAGAAACAGCGGCAAACACAACAACCGATCGAACCGACCCACATCTTAACACAGAATGCCAAAAACTGTCGTTTTCACTAATCAGCAACCTTATCAAGAAGAAACAATAGCTATTCAAACTAGCATTCTCTCAATTCAAAACCAACATTCGCGATTCATACTAATACTATTACAACATAGAAAACAAGCAAAATAGGTCCATGAAAGCAGCCCCGAAAAAAGCTTTGAGGTTACATTCTGTTCACCACAAATGCTAAGATTTATCTTCACACAGTATTTGCGGCTAACCAGATACGCTTGCATTCACTGTAGTGAGTGGTCGCTTATGGTATATTTACAAAGCTTTAGCAGTAGTTATTGCGCGGAACCGTATCGAGAGCTTTTTCAAAATAAAGTCAAATCTTCATCGTTTTAGTTTCCTTCTACATCCATGTTTCATATAATGAACTACCTTATTAACAGTTGATTTCTTGAAAACAAATTGATGCTATTTCGGAATAGTGATGCCATTCTGAGCAAGAAAAAATATTATGGTCTTTTATTACATATTGTGTGAGTTTACCACTATTGTTATATGAAAGATCATTGATGATAATTGAAAGGATTAGTAGAATTTTCTTTTCAGATACTTTCACTACTTTTACTGAAAACCATAGTTTTATCAGATTAACAGAAAAACGACTTGTGCGAATATACGTGCTAGTGCGAACCAATAAGACCTTCCCAGGTTATTTAAAAACAATTTGGGTTGTCTTTCTGGCTAACGCTTAGTTTAGAAATCCGCTTACTCATGCACTTGTGTACAATTTATAGCAAAAATTCAGCCCAGGAGGTGAGGGGTTAACCTGTAGCGATTATGACAATACTTGCATGAATAGTATGCTTTCAACAGTAAATACAGAAGAAAAACTATCAGTGATAGCACAAGTTAATATTTAGCCATCAGAATAATTTATCACGCCAATACAGGCTATTGCCGAAAGTCGGTTATTGGCATATCGAAAGTTCTTACTTTCGAAAATGTTACATTTTTGCGTTTGCTTGAACTTTAAAGTCGCAGAGGAACATCAATTGCAAAACTGTATAACTCTTTAACATTCTCAGATTGTATAGGGAACTGTCATAATCGCAACTTTCTCGTCCGATCACGTTTATTGATGGTTTTTAGAAGTCATAATCGGATGGATTTATCGTACAAATAGTTCAGATTCGCGATTGAATATGTTAAAACTTGTCCTTGACTAAAATAATAGGACTCCTAAATTTTTCTCAGTCAATAGAGAAAATAAACTGCTCGGAGATGAAACTTTTTTTGCGAAATGAAAAACTCTATGTGGAGTAACATTCTGTTCGTAGATGTTTCCTAAAGCTACAAAGTTTAATTATAGATGATTAACATCAGAAACCAGTCCGGCAGCATTCACTTCAAACACATCAAGCACCGAAATAATCATGAACATGAAGAGTATTGGAACCGCGAGTACTCATTAAATTACGTTCCGCGTTCACGTTATAGCGTCCCCAATGTTTGGAACCTATGACACCAGGGAGTGTCAGGCACACTATCGTCAACAGGATATCTTTGACGCCCCATGTTTTTTATAATTTTTTAAAAGGTAGCTAGTTAGGGGTATTGCCATTTCTCGACAGTGTCAAGCACACCGTGTCTTCTTGCAGTTTTATTGACAGTGTGCGGCATTATTTCCTCAACGTTCAATTGGCCTAGATGCGAATACCAGAATTAAAAAAACTACACAGCACAGTTGACTAAGAAACAGCATTAGTTACAAACGGTGTCCGCTTCAGTTAATTTGCGCCAAATTGGTAGCTAAAGGTGTGTTCGATACTGCAAAGAAATAATGTAGTAGCTAGGGGTGTGTCGTACGCCCTCGGCAATTGATTTCAAATATCGGTGTCACAATTACTGTCTATACGGTAGGGTCGCGACTACAGTGGGATAAAAGTTCCAAACAGCGGGGACATTATAACGTGATCGCCGCGTTAGCTGTGCTATACTCTTTATGTATAACGATGTCAGGAAACTGGGACAGTCCCTAATAGGGATATGCAAGAGATCCCAGTTGGCCAGCGGATAATTAAAGTCACATGTTCAGCTGACGGGCTATAAGACATAACTATAATATTGTGTAAATTCTAAGAGTATCTGAAAAGAGATTGACTGAATTTGGTGGTCGGTATGTACATAAAATACGATGTTTGGCAGGTATATAATGTTAGTCTATACCAGTCGCTTCCAACCCGCACAAAGAGATCCATTGTAGAGACTTGTTTAAATAATTCATTTCTTATAAAGAAACCCCACCTTTTTTACCCTCTTTCCCGTCATTACGAAAAATATTGTAGAGCGGATAATGAAACTAAGTTCGGGATATGGCTGTGTAGCCAATGTCCTCAAATGGCTGCAAGAGCATGAATTAGCGTTCACAATACATTTCTGAATATTCTGAGAATAGCTGAAAAACACTCTCAGAATTTCGTGGTCGGTATGTGAATATATGTGGTTGGTCCGTGTGAATCTATACCAGTCAGAACCCGCCGAATTGGGTTTATATCTGAGGCTAGTTTAAACGCGTCTTCTCCATTAAGGAAAGCAGCCCCACCTCCTTGACTGTCTTTTCCTTGCTGACGAAAAATGCTGCAGTTGGCACAATCAGTAATGTGTTCGGAATATAGCTGTGCAGTCAAGTTCTTCAAATGGCTGCAAGAGGGCGAACCTGCAATCTGAATATATTCTAGAGTTGCAATCATTTTGTGATGTGTTAAGCTTCTTGCATTCAAGTGTTTAAACTTTTACATGTTTGCGGAATGGTTGCTGGATCTAGAACCTCGTTGAATTAAGATTAACGGATATGTGACCGTCTGTGACTAAAAGCTATATATAGAGTTTATACGTGTGCCGCTAACTAATCGACCGCCTTCATATCCAGTCTTTCAGTGATACAGCGAAATTATTGCTATCGTTAATGTTAGACGCAAGACTATAGCTTAGCTAACGAGAAAATTTGCTGCAAGGCCGTACATTTCTTCTTGTCGTTGGTAGGATACGTTGTCTACTGCAGACACATTAATGCTTAGGGGTGAGATCATTTTTGGAACGTGCACTACGGTTGCTCCTTTTGGCAAAATAACGAGCCGAACCTTGCAAAATTTAGCGTTCACAATTCTGACATACTTATATGCCGTCTGGTAAACGCGATCAAGCGCTCGGTGACATACAAATGCAATTTGTGTACCGTACATTTCTCCATTTAGCAAGTCTTTCAACTTTCATTAAATGACATGTTCAGTCTCTCAGCGTTGGTCTCGGTCTAAGAATATGCGTCCAAAAACGCAACACCAATATATACTGTTTTGCAATACTGGGCACAAATTATGGTAAGTTTTAAACAGTAAATGAATGTGAATAAAGAGTCATAAACATATATGATCTTATTAACGCATAAGGTCTACTGTAGTTTTATGAAAAAAGAGCCTGGTTTTCTGTAACCCTATTATGTGATTATCGTACTCCATATAACTCAGGAGAAACAATACATCAAAAAATAGTTCTATGATGTTGTTCCAACTTCTTTAAATAAATGATAAGGTTATATAAATTAACTGCGTAGTTGAACTGGGGTAACACAGGAATCAATGGTGCACAGAGGAGGGGGAAGAGGGCAGATGGGCCCTTCCCTCTTAGTTCGGGTTTTCGGGTTCCGTTTGTTGTATTGATACCAAACTTTTTATTCTCTAGTTTAAAAAATGTGAAAATTTTTCAACGGACCTCCCTTGGCAAGATTCTGGGTTTGTGTTTGCAAGGAATGGTTTAAAAATTCTGCTATTGTTCTACAACACACGCGTTTTATTTGTTCGATTGAACATACGTACTGATTTCGGGTCTTTTCTTTTAGCCTCTCCCAGCCTGAATTTGGTCAGTTTTGAAGATACAGAGCTGGTTTTGGTATCAATCGATTCAACTCGATGAGCCGGTTCAGAAAATACTCATTTTACCCACATTTATGAAAAAATTATCGATTTTTTGAGGTCCCATTGGTCTCCCTTTGACAACCCAAAAAAAATTTTCTTCGAAATATGGTCATGTTAAGTACCGTTGGACTTGGTTTGACGAGAGCAATGAACGGGTGATTATTTTATTGAAATCTACGCCACCGTTAGAAAGTTATGAGGGCCCATGTAACCCTGAAGGGCAGAAATAAAATGCAGGCCATGCCGTTCTCGATGTACTAAGCCCAGGCCTTAGTCCTAGCCTAAGCTAAGGTCCTTATATGACACATACACTAAGCCTAAGCCTAAGTCGGAGGGCTGTCGCCTCCCGAACCGTCCTCTCTAAGCTGTTCCTTTTGTAAAGTTATAACGTAGCCCCTCAGGGTTACTTGGGCCCCTCATAACTTTCTAACGCTGACGTAGATTTCTCTCATCAAACCAATTCGAACGGTACCCAACATGTCTATATTCCGAAGAAAAAATTTTTGGGTTTACAAGAAGGAACCATTGGGACCTCAAAAAATCGAAAAAATCGTAAAATGAGTATTTTCTGAACCGCCTCAGCGAGTTGATTCGATTGATGCCAAAATCAGCTCTGTATCTTAAAATTGACCAAATTCGGGCTAGGGGGGCTAAAAGACCCCTGATTTCATATAAAACAAACGTTTTTAAACTAAATTATACCGCCAAACCTGAAATTATCGAGTCTACAAATTTCAACAATTACGTTTTCATTTTATAAATTTTTATAAAACGTAATCAACGGGCTTAACACACGATACAAACACCTTATTTGTTATTTTTGCTATATTTTTCTAGTCATATTCAAAAGCGTCAAGTGCTCGGAATTGACATTGACAACTATTGTTTCGCGCCCAGTAGGCACATCAAAGAACCTAGCCTTTCTATACGTGGGAAGGAAAGAATTTGTCCTTTTCCATAAATGAGCTACTAGGTCAAAGAACACGCGTTATGCACGTAATGTACGACTCAAAATGGTTCTATTAGTGCTTGGCTGAACAAATTTATAGTCCTACTTTTACCGGTATACTGAAATATAAAATTTTGATTCAGAAAATTATTGTGCTTGCGCCCATAAAATACAATCTAACACAAATGAGAATTCGTTTACAGACGAGAAACCCTGATAACGCCCACTTTGTCAATAATTGGCCCTACCACGTGTTGATGATAACACCTATAAAAAAGTACAAGGCCACTTGCTGTCACTGTGTAAACGCGTTAGGCATGACGCGATCCATTTCGTCCCTATTTCCCTAATTCCGGGTGCGGTAAGCCTAATTGTTGTAAAGGTACCGTAGACAAAAATTTGTTCCTACTCTATCAGTTTTATGGGTAAGTTTACAAATAGATTTTTGCCTCGACGACATAGGTTTTGAGCGTGTTATAATGAATACCAAAAAACTTGGGCTAGGGGTTCAAAATAAACATTTACTCATTATATCGTGACTCTCGTCCATATGTTAGTGGTTACTCCTCCTGGAATCAGGAGGAATAAGGTGGAAAGACAAACACGGTGATAACGAAGAGTGTCACAGTATTCTCTAAGTGCTAACAAGAGTTCATTAACTTTAATATTCTCTCCAGTATCTACTTTTTAATGTTAAATCTCTCCGACGTGCCGGCACTTCATGATATCTTCTTAATGAGGGCCATCATGAACTCATGGTTGTACTCATAGACTTTATCATATACGATGTAGTGGTCGTTTTCCGCCTTGCCGAGCAAGCATATTTGGTACTTCAGCTCTTGGGTTCTTTCGGGTGGTATCAACCACCATTTTCAGGTTTGCTGATGGTTTGATAATAACCACCAAGGTTCTCGGAGGTAACAAACAAGTACGCTGTTATGTTCGCTGGTCTTTAATCAATTTCCCCAATAAACCTAATGTGTAGTCTGTGTCCCTCATAGAGTCCACCAAAAAACCTTAGTGGAAACCCGCGGATATCCTTAATGTAAGCCGACAGGCGACCGCATCATCGTATGTGATAAGGTGTATGAGAATGACTGACTGTCATACTCTTATACGAAATGTTTAAAAAAGTTCTTGTTTTCGCTATCATATTTCTAAACCGCATGAATTGAGTATATATTTTCCGATAGACTGAGTCGAATAATACCGAAAGTATTATTACATCTTCAAAATTGGCGATTTTTGGACTGGAGGAAATGACCCAAGAATTGTATGTGGAAATGAAATATCAATAACATCATACCCAAACGCCTTCGCTGGCATTTTTGAAGTACGATTACATGAATTTAGACTCACCTCATATCAAATCATATCATTCGGCAAATCGCCCACAAGTCCTTAGTTGGAAATAATCTTGTTTTGACAAGAGTAAAGGTTAATGGTACCACAGACGATTCATTGACTTGTGAAATATTTTCATTGCGCAGCTGAGTTGTGGCTTCGATAAATATTAGTCATATACATAGTCAGTTTAGTAGCACGCGATGCTTAAAAAACTATTCAGCGGTGTTTATTTTATGTTAGCGGTCGTATGTGGGAGTAATTATGCACCTTCTTACGGAATAATGTGCGCAGAGCGCAAACTTTTGGTTTTCACAAGCAAATGCGCGTAACTGGCACGAGTAGTTAACTTGGCGTAAATTAATGGTTTCGGTCAAATAAGTGCGCGTATATATTACGAGCACTTTAGTTGCTTTACGCTCATTTTACTGTGCATAATATTTCAGTTATGCACGGGTAGTAGCACGTGACTCGAAGGTCACACTTGGAGGACTTGTGAATAAGAAAAATGTTACGCACATATTATTGCGGGTCGCTGAAACACTACGCCAGCTTTCTTATACATAAGGTTTATCTATGAGTACTAGCGTGCGCATAGAATTTTTTAGGCACATGTAAATGTTAATAGTTAAAATTTACACATATTTGAATGTGTGTTACTACTACACGCATAAAGTGTCTGTAAAAATATTGCGCCACTGTGCTCGCATTATTTTGTGAAAAGCGCAGTACCACTCAGTTTTTACTTGCTCAATGATATCTTTGTGAGTTATATTTAACAGTTAAACGACTTAGCTTTTCTACGTTACACCCCGGACACTGTGGCGTTTTTTATAAGACCTGCTTCGTGACGCTTACGCGATAAGTTTATGTGATGCTTACTGAACCGCTGATTTGCTCAATTGCTCTACAACCTGATAAGAACTGAATCCTCGCCTAAAACCCTTTGAATTTATAAAACTTTTGAGGCTAAAACAGGGTCAAAACATTCGTAAGAATCAAAATTGAGGTGAAACGGTTTTCAGATGACATGTTTTTAGTATTTACTGATTACCAACGGCAGTTATAAATCAGTCGAGCTTGTGAAATCTCATTTGTTACCTTAAATCGGCATAGAGCAAACTAACTCAATACAAGAATTCTGGAAAGTATTTTAGACATTCAACCGTAATTCCCTAAATATTGTTTCAAAATATCGTAAATTGTTGTATACCCAGCTTAAATAATGTTCAAAATATATTTTTCCTAATTTGAAACAGGTGTCACACGTGATTTGGTTAAATGATAACAGATGTAGTCAAATTGATACATATACTGAATTATATAAGGGAATAGCATTTCTTGTTAGTGTACGTTGTAGCTTTATATACGGTTTGGTTAGACAGTGTTATCACAGGCAGGTTTATATCTAGGATTCATGGTAATTTTGTGACAACAAGTACTCAGCGTAGTCAACCGCTTAACGTCTGAAATATTCTTCCTCTAAAAATTAAACCCTTTTATTGTTTCTTCATTTTGGGTATAAATCTGAGTGCAATTTTAGAATGTTGTCCATTGGATTTAATAAGTATGTATACGAATATATACTGAAGCGCAGCAGGCTACTCGGAATTATGGATAGGCTCCTCAAAAATGGAGGGGAAAATTGTCGAAGCCTCAAATGGCAAGTCCTATTGATGCGCCTATGCATATACCTATTTATAAACTTTCCACATTAGTTTTTCATTATTCTGTATTAGAGTAGAGTGAAATATTATGTAAATATATCATTTGTTTTATCTTTTATTCAAGCCTCTGGTAAGCATTAATTTTTCCGCATTTGCCATTTTGTGATTTTAATTAGGTCTAGTTTCGCTACTTGTAACTGTTTCGTTAGCAGAGTGATATGTGAAACGATAATTTGTTGTAACAACCTATTATTACATGCAATCTGACGCATCATCAGATCAATACTTGAAATTACATTAGATTACAAAATAAATCTACATAACCGATTTGCAGTACAGAGCTTAGATGCGAGTTTAAGCATTAAATGGATCGACTAAAATTGATATACCATATTTGGACAGACCCTATCTTGCGAACAAACAAGTTATGCAGCAGTCTCTGAATTTTTTCATAAAATTTGTGAGTTTGTCGATATCTTTCAGAAAATATAGACTTTATCCACATGACAGATATTTCTATCTTTTCGTCATGTTTATCAGCTCACCGCAATCGTGAAGATATGCTGGCTTTTCAATATTTCGCAGATGTTGCATCAGTTCCAAGTTCGTGATATGTTAATATTACCACTTGAGTAACACGTTTTACCAGATAACTTTGTACAAATAAAGATGACTACATATAACAATTAATGATGTAATATATGGTCTCAGACGTTGCCGTTGCATCGCCGTTCGAAAGTAGCATCAAGCTGCAGTGCAAAACTACGCTAAATTCTGGTATCCCATGCGATGCACGAAATATTATTATAACTTATCACTTAAAAGTACGAAATTTGCTAATCGTAAGCATGTAAAACGAACTTGACAAATGCAGGTTTCTATAACTGCTTAAGTTTTATAGTTGTTTCTATAACTGCTTAAGGACTGGATGCTTGTGTTATAGCCGAGTAGTCTTTATTTCTATACCCAGTCTTACCTTGGGTCTTTACTCCTAATTCCTCCATTGTTTACGGCACTCCAATAATTTTAGGTAATCTAAAAAACTAATACAAGAACATATAGGCAAAAATCTTCTCTGAAAGTTTTATTATTATGGAATGTTGGGATCGATATCAACAATATCTAGAAACAGCTAAGACACATTTGTCAATAGACAAAATTCAAACTCAAACTCCCTCAATTAGCTTAGCTCGAAACATTTCTACAGCGGAGCTTGTTAAAAATTTTGCTGATGAAATTTGGTAATGCTAGCTCGACAGTATGGTGTTGAAGCAGTCGTGTATGTGATATATGTCTGTACGCCTCTAAAGCATTTAGAAACATTTCCGAGCAAAATGTTTTGTGGGTCGGTAGCATAGCGATTGCCCTAATAACTGTCGGAAACATATGAAATATAACTAGCTTAGCTAGGCAGCTGCGCTGTGCAAATTTTAGGTGTCTACATCATTTAGACGAAGCACATTAACATAATTTGGGGTATGGTGACATAACTATATGAAATTGTGTTCATATCGTATGCAACTTGTGAATTTATTTGACTCTGCTGACGAATTTATTCTAGTTTTGAATATGTCTTCCGTAATTACATATGCAGTTCTTCCAAACCTTCTAAGATCCACATACATAACAATTCTCGTTTGTTTTTAATTAGTATGTATTACTCACATTAGCAGATCATTTAAAGTGTGTTCATATGTCAAGTTTTTGCTCAAACTTTGAGCTCAAACTATGACCAAAGTTCGAAACTATTTTTTGCATTTTTGTAAATTTAAACATTTGAACACTGTTCAAACTTTTCTGCAATATTGCTGTTAGCCTATTAGGGAAAAGGAATAGAACTTGATATTTAAAATTAACTTTTGAGCTCAATATCTGAGCAAAAAGTTTACCGTGTGGAGGCGCATTTACATTTCTGACTCAGTGAGCGCGAACTGTGGATTTTAGATTGCATAAAAAGAAAAGATAATGTCATCCACTTCGATTATGGTGGCAAAATTGATGTAAAGGTGTGCTATGAAATTGCACCGATTGCTGCTAAAGTACGAGAGTTCGGTCTTCGCTGCTACAGCCACGTCTCAAGAACAGACCCTATCACACTAACCAAGCAAAGCTGCTTGCTCCAGGTCCCTGGCACAAGCCAGCTGAACAACCATATTACTATATTACACGGTTAACTAGACCATGGCCACTTATGGTATTTGAACCGAAATAAGCACTGGCAGCAATTTGCAACTGTGGACACCATATAAGGGCTAGGTCGAAGAATATAAAGAAAAATAAGATATATAAAACAACAAACAGGAAAGGAAACAAGGACTAGACATGAAGTCGACAATATTTTGAATTTGTAATATGTGTTATGATGAAGTAAATTATATTTGCTTCGCGAAAAATTGGTCTGAGCGTTGACCATCCAAGTTCTTCCAAAGGATGCCGATTTTAGTTTCCGTTTCGTACAAAAATGTATATTTTGCCGTGTATACAGGACTGGTTGAAAGCAACGTATTGTGAGAATAGAGGACGTCGCAATCGCTGCGTGTACTCCTCTTTTTTGCAATGTAAAATTTAAGAAGTTGCCATTAAAAAGACCTTTATTGTGACAAAATGTTGAGTTGCTTAATTCAGTCCGAGTAGATTAATCTACATTCGTGTTGCTTAGTTGCATCCAATATAATTAGCACTGGCTAATTAACATTCCCTACCTCATCCATCGACACATATAATCGAATTGTATTGCTTGCTAAAGCTATCGTCCATTGTAATTAGTTGCCTTGCAGGTAAATTATGAACAGAAACAATGCTACAGTTTACAAATAGAAAATGGCGTTTTTAGCTCGATATGTTATGACGCGGTTTGTGAAACGAAACAATTGGTTCTACGGTTGGCATAAATGTTGGCAGGATTGAATTTGAGTCGATAAGCAATGTAAATACATTGTTTTGTTTGAGTTGAACAACTGTTTATGTAAAATCTAATGCTATTTATTGTTATATGGCTCCATTACATTATTTTCAAGATGCGCGCTTTTAGAGCTTTACGTAAATACTACATTATTTTAGTTTAGAACTAACTAATTGTACGACAAAATGAATGAGCACTTAATAAACATTCAACGACTATTCTGCGGTTCAAATCTAAACTTCGCAAACTACCTTTGTTTTTATAGTATTGCGAATTGAGCATTTTTGGTTCTGAAGAGTCCCACATAGGTAACACTACATCCAGTACACGCTCGAAACAATGAAACCGCAGTTTAAACTTTACATAATAGAGTAAATTCATCGTTCTATTCCAGCAAATAGTTATGATTATACTGCGACAGGACTATATGAAAATTTCCATTTTCTGTTGTAATTAAAAATGGGCCCACAAAATATAAAATAGCTTCTCTAACAACAAATTTCCCAATTTAAAATTCGTAGCTCTTCATTGCAGCTCTCTTCATTTCGGACTACGTTATTCGGCGTACAGGTGCGAGGTCCGCAGTCCCGGGGCGTAAAGCGGGAGCGGGTGCGATGTTGGGGGAGGACGTCGTCAACAGGGAAATCAGGCTGTCGACAGGGAGTAGGTTGTCAGGGGAATAAGTATTTGAAGTTTTTTGGAACTCAAATTGCAAAAATTTTTCTGCACTCATTTTACCAATTTTCTCCGAACTTTTACCAATTTTTCTTCAATTTATCCAAATTCCACCCAAGATTTGCTCATTTTTTCCCGATATTTGCCTATTTTTCCCAAAGTGTTCCGCGGGCCAAAGACGCGCGGGGAGGGGAGTGGTGCGGAGCCTCAGGAGAATCAAACTACCTCGGCTAAGCCCCTAGGGGTGTCTAAACTTCAGAGTGGAATAATCCCCCTGAACCCCTACGAGCATGTACGACTATTCGGTGCTTTATGTTAAAACAACAACTAACATGTAAAATATCAAGAGGGTCCGTTATAGCTCAACTCATAAAGTTTTCAATTTGTGTCAGTGTTTGAGGCGTCTGTGCAAAAATTCACAATAGGAGGACAATCAATTAGATTCAGTATTACTAGTAAAATGAAGCAAAATAAATGCGTCCTATAAATATCTGTTTACGCACAGTCTTACATGGGTGCTGATACTTTGTGTGCTTTAATGTACCCGATATAAAACCGACACTACTACCACATAGTGCGTGCAACAATGGTTTGCTGGCTTAGTGTTAGCGATTTTATTAGTCGTTGTCCAAAATCGCACAGATTAGTAATGAATGCAATCGTGATAGGAAGAGATCCAAGAAAATGAACGCGTTTCATAGAAACGGGAGTGTAGTGGCATTATTCTTAGCTTATGGAAAAGGCTTATAAGCTGATATACAAAGGGTTTGGTTCAATGAAACTAATATGATAATGTTCCTGGTACACCTATGATCTCCAGGTTTATTCGGGCCAGATCGCTTTACATTTGTACAAAATTTAATTTAAACTCTTCGGACTATCTGAACCTTTCACACTTTTACTCTACATACAGTCAATACAGCATGATATACTTTCTTTCTTTCCAAATAACAGTCATTTGACATTTGCTTTACACAGCAGAGAATTGCGTGACAAAATATATCATTTAGCGGCACCACTTTAAACACAGCCGTTCAAAACATGCATTTTGATTAAAAACACTTGCAGCATTAAAATACCGTAATTTAAAAATAATCGCAACGTTACTTAAAATTTTGGCTTAATTAAAGTTGCACTTACAGTAGCTATTCACTTAATAAGTGGTTTTTAACACTGTAATTTCTGAACTCATTTGGTGTGGACATAGTACTCATACATAGGCATGGTAGGCTTATTGTAACGGGGAAAGCGGGCTGACAAACCTCTACCTGCAGGAACTCCGCACGGCATATTTATTTTGGCCCCGTGGCGGAGGTTGGCTCAATGCAAAAAGGAAATGCCGGCCTTTGGTTCTGGTAATCCTGGGTAGGACCCCCATGCGAATACAGCCAACGTTGGCTAGAAGATGATATCGGTACTCCCAGGTATGGTGGCTCGTTCACCCAGTGATGTTAAATTGGGACCTATCCATACATCCATGCCCGTGAACGTTACCGCCACCGAAGGTCTTTCTTAAGCGGTCCGCGTCCTCAGCCTGAGTCGGAGATTTTTAATGATTCAATGAGTCTCGATTTATTTTGGTAGATTTCTAAGTAGCAAGTAAATATCTACGCTAGTGAAAATGTTTCCGCGATGTATCACTTGAATTGATCAGTTTCTCTAAGATGACTTATGCAGTAGTTGATCATGCGTGAGCAAACTTAAGGTGACCCCGCCAACCATCCTATTCTGTCATTAGCAATATCGGATCGCAAACACTAGTTACGGAAAACAGGCTTAATTTCATTCGGTTTTTCGCTAACCGAAAATTGCAAACTCAAATTAAGTGCCAGAAATTAGACCTTGTGTTCGAACAGAATTTCGGCGATTTCAGTTTGCAGAAATTCTGTCCCCTAATGCGTTTTCATTTAAATTTAGATAATACAGTGTTCACGAACAAATTTAATGCAAAAGTGACGTCACAATAAAATCAACAAATTTTCATTCTCAAAAATTTGGGTAATTTTACTTCAATTTTTGGGAACACAAAATGGTTAGATTTCAATCGCGAGCGCTATGTTCCCCAACAATTTTACGCCGCATTTCAATCGACCAAAAGGCGTTCCGTAAGAAATTTTATCCAAAATACAAAACAGGATTGTTGGGGGGCACCTTAAGTTTACTCGCGCATAAGTAATATTCAATGGATGATTCAGCAATGTGATATATTGTTGCCAAAAAAACCAGAAAGTCTGAGTTGTACAGCTAATCTGAATTGCAAATCAAGGTAATTCACACATTGCGCTACGGAGTTGAATAAGTTTAAAAGATTAAGCAGCCCGAAATAAGACCTCGTTAAGCTCAGGCGCGAGCTTGTAGGCCAAGTTGCTTTCACAATGAAGCTTATAGCTGACATAACCTGAGAACCACACTGCACGGCGACTAGTCCTGAATATCGCCAGACCGAAAGAGCGAGAAGTAGCACCTACCATGATTATTCATTAAAGCACAAGCGAAATGAGGAGCGCGGAAAAAATAGAAGCGCCTGACCAATGTAACATGACATGTTGCAGAGCAAAACATTAAACCATTGACATTACATTGGGCGTAGTTTATAAAACAACCGAAATACATGAAATCGTTGGTGATCAAACAAAGCAAGGACCGAGACCTGGAATCCAAACACATTTGCGTCAAAATGTTTTGTTCATATAGGGTACACCAAATTAGTTGCCGATAATATAAGGTACCACTGTATGATATGAAATTATAATGCACCAAATATTAACAATTACTGTGCACCGATATGTCTCAATGTAATAACGGTGACGCAGCTGCATGGCGCAACTTCCTAACACCATGCCCATACGACCCCGGCTATCGTAACCTCAAGGGCGGACCCCAAGTTTTGAATTTTAGCCACTTCCTTGGTCAGACCCAAGAAGTTACGGAGCTTAGCAGGCCGCAGGCGCGCTTCACGGGGTGTGTTCGGACCCCGCCCGATTGGTTGCGCACGTGTCTAGTATTTTGGTACGATCACTGAGGTCCCCCAGGGAGGTTGACACCGAAACCTGCTCACAGGTCATGATGTCAAGCCAATATTCCCTGTCCTAGTCTAATGGAAGTTGTTTTATCTAGCGTGACCTGAAGTAAAATGCGGGATAAGTTTAAATTTGCTAGGTAAATTTTGAGTTCTGCTGCGTTATTCTTAACCGAACACTTTGTCTGTTGTAGCCATATGGCCCCCACAGGGTTCCGACATGCCCTGAAAGTTTAAGGTCGGACAGTCTAATCGGTATCTTAATAACCTATTTATCCGTATTTAGTAATAGCGTTTTCCTAGTAAATTTCATCCCTATTTGGGTGTACTAATTTCATGAGCGGGTTCGATTGACAAACAAGGTGGACCACTCTCGCTACAATTCCGTGATTTTCACATACAAGTACTAGTGGCGAACTGCACGTGTCAGGGCTTGGCACATTCCCCTCGTCAAGCCGTGGCACGTAGAGTTGGCCCGTTCATTCGAACGTCTTTATTACGCTAATAATCCAATAACACGGGACACGTCATGTAATTTTCAAGAGTTTATTCAAAGCTATGTACAGTATCGGTTAACAAAGGGCATTTATTTAGATACGCACATGAATACAACCTACGGTAGTACTAATCTGCCCGTCCGAACATCTGTCCCCTTGTCCAGCAGTGCGAAGGAGGAAGGGGTGGCTCAAGCGAAGTCGTCCCCGGTAGTACCGGACCAGAATCTATACCCGAGGCGTTCCACATCGAACGTTAACTAAGTCAGCTGTCGCTCGGGTTATGCGTCCTGGCGTGCTTCGAAATTCGCTCATGATAGCGCGCGGCGGTGCACGTAATTCGAGAACTAGGCGGGGGAGGGGCGGTGACAAGGCACGAGTCCGGGTACGGGGAATGCATAGGTCTACCGTACAAAAGAAAACTCGATCGTTGGATAAGAAAAAGGAAAATCAAATATGGTACACGTCATTACATTGTCAGAGCAGTCGATTATTTGCAATTGTCGACGAGCACAGACTATTAATTTTGGTTCAACCGACGAGTCGCCTACATCGCGGTCAGATGTCAAAATGCTGTCCGCGTGTGTTACCTGTCCTGCAGATGCGGCCTAGCGTCTCTAACAAGTCACTCCTTTCATTCCATCCCGAGGCCAGGTCCTTTGTCAATCCTGCATTTGCCGTTGTCTCGACAACTTGAATACTCCATCTGGGAATTCGACTATCCTGAGTCCTAATAATCTATAACCGGTATGCCGGTAGTGACGCGGCCGAATTTGGTGGCTGAGTATCCCTTAAACTATGTTATGTCGGAGGTACTCCTGGCTACTATTCCGATCGCCTACATGGACGAGAGGCACGAGCAGTTGTTATCCCTAGCGATTTCCTAGGCGACCGAGGCCGCACTTTTAACTGTTTTAACGTACTGTCGTGCCCGTCCCACAACTGGGACTCGTTTCACCTGGGGTGGGTTGGTGTTGTTTGCTTTGGGGTTGTTTGCGGTTGGTGCCTTTCTTTCCTGTTTCTCGCTTTGTTTCGTTGGTTTCTTTCGTTTCCCTTGTTGCTTTTTCTTTGCCTTGCCGTCCTCTCTCTATCGCTTATCCTATTGCCTTATTGCACTGTACACATCGAAATTGTACAGTGTCTCAACTGCACTATCGAAATTGTGCAGTTGAGTTATCACTAAAATTTTATTTGTTTCGTTCAGAACTCGATAGTCGAGTGGTTAGTACTGAACAAATCTGCAGCGGGCTTGAATCCCCCGTGCAGGATCGAAACCTAACAAGGGAAACTGAAAAAAGGAGAGAGAATACAGTTAAAATCCAAAGAAGGAAACTCACAGTACATAGCCTAACGGGCAAACCGAGCTAAAATAAAAAAAACTTAAACTCAGCGATCAAGTCGCTCCAAAAAGGAAACGGGGTTTTGCACTTACTCGGTTCGAAGTCAAAACGGTTCGCAAAAGGTCGCGCTCTTATTTTATAAAAATGAGAGTATTTTGATTTCATTTTGAATAGTGGGCACCCTATCGCGCCTTTGAAAGTATATCTGGTGGCCAATTTCAGGCATCTAGCCATGCCGTCGGTTCATTTTGGGAGCGGTGTCCTACCGTTAAGCTTAACCACGTGAGCGGGTTATACTGAACGTTAGTAAACCTAATAATCGGACCAAGCCGATTTCGAAGTAAACCTCGTGGTGCGAGCAGTAAGTTTGGTCGTGAGGGGCTGTCGAGGACTGTGTAAAGCTGGCATCAAGCGTCACGCTAGCAATCAAATCGAACACTGGCCAAAATTGTGTAGAGGTTGTAATAAAGATCGCTCCTTTCGGAGTGCCAATACCTTAAGCTCAAGCTGAAGTCACCTAGAATTTGTTTAGTCTTTTGTATTCCCCAAATTTACTTAACTCGAATTGAGAAACGAAATTTTTGGGGCTTCCTAAAGCCCGACCGAGGCTAATCCTCGGTCCCTATCTGCAACGTCAGTCCGCACTCAAGCAGCGGCATGAGTGTCGAACAGTCCACTAAACTGAAAGTTTGGAAACCATAAACATGAGCAGAAACAAGAAAAAATGCAAGTCCCTATGATTTACTGGTAAAATTTTACCGTGGTCAGCTCAGGAAAGTTCTACGGCCCTAACTCACAAGTAAGAAGTCATGAAAAACATGGACGAGAGGCGTCCATCATTGGTTTGTCCTACCTATGACCACGGGGAATCAGAACTACTTCGACTTTGTTGTCGCCAACTTAACACCTTCCGTGCGTTCGCTCAGGATGCCCAAAACGAAACTCGACCGAAGGAGGTTTGTCAAGAAACTTGAAAGGTAGAATAAGCTAACATGTAAAACAGAACGTCCACTAACGGACGGGAATGTCAACTGTTGCTATGAAAATTCTATTTTGATGAACGGTCTGTTACAACCACAAATGGGGAAAATAAACCCCCATGCGCTTGACTCTCATTCCGACTTACTAAGTTCGATCCGGGACAGCAATTGCTAGTCCCCTTCCGTGAGGCGACGGGCGCCTACACGGGTCCTCCAACGTCGAATCCCGTTCCAAACCAAGTAAGCAAAAACACAAGAAAGCTAAAAGCCAAGGCGAAACCGTACAATAAAACTAGAGCGTCGGAGCCGGTCAGTAAAGTCGACCGAACTCCGCGCTGTCGAAGTCGAACTGATTCCCAGAGACGACGCGATAGTCGTCGCTTCAAAATTTTCTGCTATGTTGAAGCATGGCGATTTTGTCGCCATCCAATCGGCGTTGTTCTTTTGACGCCCACTTTTTCGAGGTCAAACCCGGGCGCCCAATCGAAAAATTCCCCAAATTTTATTTTTGACAGCTATCGTAAACCCTGGGACCCCGTTAGAGAGAGTCGGCTTCAATCGAAATCGCCGACATCAAACTTGAACCCTCCGATTACTCGGAGGTCGACCATCTGTGCTTTTCAGCTTAAATTCTGATGTAACCTCCAAAAGTTATGTCAAGAATATATCTGGAGATCATTACTCAGATCTCTTAAGCTCGTTACTTAATGCTAAATCGACTATTAAAACCCCAACTGTTCTACAAAAATGGTTGGGTCACCCGTCAACTTTCAAATTTTGAATTTTCTTTCCAAATCAATTGCTTGGGTTAAGCTGGAGATCTGTCTTCTTCGCCTCCTAGCTCTCATTCATCAAATTTTCCCCCCAGCTAACTCGCCGATTTAAAGCCAAATTTCTGCTATTTAGCGAGTTAGCTGCCTCATCCATCACTTAATTAAGCTTAATTGGAGGGCATCTGGGGCTAAATTTTATCGCCCTATCTATGGATAAACGTGCAAACATTGCACGTTTATATGTTGGCTTACAAGATAAAGCCAAACATTCCTAGAATTCCTAGCATTCCTAGTTAGATTTCAAATATCCCGACAGGACGTCTTTGGACGTCCCAAAAAAAAGGGGGGGAACCTAAGGTAGGAATTAACTTATTCTATGTCCCAGGACGCAGCACAATCCTAAGTATCTTTTGGTCTATCCGGGGTCCTATTCAGGAGCTCCCGGAACCCACGGGAGGGCCCTAAACCTACCCCCCGTCAGTCCTATTCCTAAGCGTCCAGTCCATCCGTAAAACTCACGAATTTAGTGTCGCTTTGCACGTCTTGTCCTCACGTATCCCGTTTTTTGTCAGTTTCCTATATGTTACATATATCTCTCTATATATATATATATGTATACAAATACATACATACACATACACTACTCATGAGCACACATTACACATGAGACACACAGGCGACCTGAGCGACAGAAAGGTCGCTCAAGTTCACACCAGAAACACGCAGAACCACAACAACAACAATAACAACATCGACACAACAGCACAGCAACCACAACAACAACAACAACAGCAGCAACAACACATACACACACGTACACACACACACACACATGGCGACAGCAACGACGACAACCGACCAAAAGAGGTCGGTTAAAGAGAGTGGAAAAGGAAAACGAGGAACAGAAGGAAAGGCACGAAAAGGGTGTCGGGACAGGGGGTTCCCGAGGGAATTTCGAGGGGCTGGGGCGAAATTCGATCCCAGGACGAAGAACGGGGCTGAATGATGCCAAACACGAGGGGGGTAGACGCAGTGGCGGGTCGGGACCCAATTTTGGGTTCCGCCATGTATTAGCATACAGGGTTTCGGCGGGCTCTCCCGCTCTAACGGTTGGGCGGAGCGACGCCCGCTGGGCATCGTTGAACTCGCCTAGAAAAGGCGATTCAAACGAGGGGTGTTTTCGCTACCTTAACGGCAGCGGGTAGAGGTGCACTAAAATTACGACGGTTGAAGGCCGTTAAAGAGAGTTTTAGCAAAAAGTGGGGGCGCATTTTCGGCTCTTCCGGGTTAACGGGGCGACGGATGGAGACCCGCCGGGCATCGTTGAAGATGTCTCGACGCGACGAATGCAATGAGGGGCATTATGCCTACCTTTGAGTTGGGGTTAAATTTTCGGTCAGTCTGTACCCACTTGCAGTCGGTATGCCAAATTGGGGGGGCATATTATCGGTCATAAGAGGCTAACGCGAAGGCGGACAAAGACCCGCCGGATATCGTTGTGCTCGCCAGGAGCAGACAAATAAAATGAGGGGTCGCATGAGCACGTTTAGGGTCTGTGGTCAAATACGGAGTTGGTACAAACCGAAGGAATTTTATGTTGAATTTTCGTGGTGCATTATGAAACAAGGAAGTAAGCTATGTGGCAGCGGGAGGACTGGTCAGATCGAGACCCGTGGGGCCTCGTCAGATGCCTAGATGGGTAGACTACTTGGAAACACGCATACTTTCAATCAATGATCCGATGGTCACCAGAAAAACCAGTTGTTAGGGTGCGGGTCAGGCAACTTTGGGCGTCAATGGATGCTATAAAATAAAAGTTCTGATACGGTGGGGGCGGGAAACTAGACATACCGAGACACGAAGATCGGGCAACACACACATATCTACATATATACATAACCATATATCCATATATACCTATTTCAGATCCACTCGGGACCATGGTCACCAACCAAACCTAGCGTAAGTATTGGTTGTTGATTGAATGTCCACCTATTTGTCCCCAGGATATCTCGTGAAATCCTCCAGCGATTTGCGATATCTTGAGCTCGTTCAAGAGCCCGGGAAATTCTCTGCCGAAAAGTACTCGTGGCACTTCCGGTAAATCTGAACCGTTGGACGGTTACGGGCCGATAAACAGGCCCGAGGTCCGTTATTTCCGAACAATCGGAAACTACCGTAACCCATTTGTTTCAGCTTACTTTTGCGACCATTAAGCTATGGTTCGCTCAAACCAGGTAAACTTGATGGTCTTGATTCTGATCACTTCCCTTCCCCTTAGATTGTCAAAGGCCTCCTATTCCCGGACGGTCTAAATTTTGAATTTCTAATAGGGAAATAGGAGAAGTAATCGAGTTCCGTTCAGATCCCCTATCCTAGCGCCAGTTAGTGACCTTTTTCCATTCTTTCTAGATTTGCACCTTCGCCCTACTCGAACGTCCTACTTGTGCGATTGAACTCGTCCAGCATGACACCCGATGATAAAATATAAACAGGCAATGGCAAGAAATGATAAAATATAAACAGGCAATGGCAAGAAATGATAAAATATAAACAGGCAATGGCAAGAATCATAGCAACGGCAAAACATGTAAATGACAAACAATCAATGGCAAACAAAGGCAATTAGCGATAACCGTGGCACCCTGTACACATGAAAACTTCACTCCTGTAAACCTTTTCTGGTTCGATTTAAGGCCTGTTTAAGCAATTTCAGCGTCGAAATCGTTTGAAAGACACGTAACGGGCCGGAACGGGCCTGTTACATCTCTTATATTTTTAAATGGAAATTTTCGGACTTAATTACTCGGGTTGGAACCAATTTCCTCTGTTTTCCCTATAATGAAAATTTTCGCCTATAATGGGGTCTCCGACGACTAAGACCCCTTTCAAAAAGGCGCGTGCGTGTTTACACTGACAGGTAACCCGCGCTCTATCCCCACAAATAAGTTAAGCCATATGTACAGATAATATGATACAATATGGTACACGGGAATTCAGGTTTCCCAGTTAATTTATGTTATTGTCGGAATATCTTATTGACCATTGTTGGTCCTAGTCACACATCGTGGTCCTAGCCTACTAGATTTTGAAATTGGTTACTTTTGGAGATTTTCTCAAAGACGTTATTCGGTGCAGGTTTAGCCCTATTTCCAACGAGTCCTCCTTAGATCCTAGCAATTTCTACATCCTGGAAAGTCCGAAAAGTCCTCCTCTTATATTTTAAAAGGGCGAAAAGGACTTCACACTATATTTTGAGAGAATTTTGCCTGGTCAGAAGTTTGTGTGGTTATTCTTGCCCTGGTGCCATGGTACATATATATATACATACAAAATAATCAATACTGTTTTAAGGTAGTTTATAAAATGCGAGATAGGTACATAGTAAAGTAAGCACATGATTGCGTAATCGAAATTACCGTATCATATGTCCCATTTAGGTTTACCGCAGGCGTCCTTAGCGGTTTGTTATGACCAAAACATACAAAATTTTAAATAGTCAACGGTCGCCTGGTCATCTCGGGGTTTCCTTATTGTTGTCCCAATCCCCATTATTGGGTGCTAGGTTCCGTTGAACCCATCTGTGGAAGTATTCGATATATGGTTCAGTAATGTGGGGTTCTTCAATTTTGGCACCGTCCGTAATACTTTCCCACGCTCCCGGTTCGTTTAATTCAGGCGAGTAGTCTGGCATCGACGCCTTCTGTAGTCTCTCGGGAAATTGCCATTTAATGTCCTGAAATAGTTTGGTGAACTCGTCGTGCCATCCAACGGTATTGTCCTGTCCAATGTCCCAGTATGGAGATGGTGGTGCGACAATTGCTCGGGCTCCATCCCTAAGAAGGTAGTCGAATGAGCATATATAACGGCGCACCCGACGCATAACCTTGCTGGGAGTATCCAGCAAGCGACCTTCGTGCGGCTTCGCCCGTAGGGCCGCTTTATATCCGCCAAGGATCATTATGGTCTTGGTTTGTGGCGTGGCGATGCACGTTGCCAGCCGGACTAGAAATTGCATGGTGGCTCCTGGCCACGCCATGGCGAACCATCCATGCGAAGCGGCCATATTGACCAATGGCGCTGCTAGTGAGTCGCCCAAAATCAAAACGGTCGGCCAGGCGGCGACGTTGAGGCGGAGGAAAGTTCGTACTTCCTCCAATAGACGACCCATGACATTGTAACAGGGTCGCGGCCGTTTGCCGAATTTGATGTCGTCTGGCCCTAGGCCAATTCCCCAAAAGGAATCGGACCTATTTGCCTCGAGCAGTTGGGCAAATCCGGTGGCTAGCAGGGCGTCCCTGAATCGAGGTATTTTGAATTTTTCCAGGAGCACCGTCCGCATAAGGTGAGGGAGTATTGGGCGGAGGCGCTCGGTTGTTTCGGGGTCGAGGAACTTTTGTTTGTTCCGTCGGGAGATGGCCTTGATGTCTCGAGCTCCCAGTTTCAGGTCTGAAATGTCTTGTTTTGCTTGCTCCTCGTCGAATAAATAGGTGACGAGGAGCTGGTAGCCTTGCTCCGTTGAGGCATACTCGATGGGATATTGCTTTATTGTTTGGCCCAACGGAGCCATGTTGGAGAGCTCTGGCCAGTGTGTGCCTTTGGAGAGGAACGTTTCCATTGGGGCACCGTAATTGATAGTGTAGTGCGGCACTCGAGGTTGCGGAATTTGTTCCATTTCGTTGATTTCTTTGAATTGGTGATTCCTGCAATAGTATTCATCGCCATTAGTGGCGGCTCTTGAAGGAGTTTGGTGGCGGGAGCTCGAGTTTTCCGGGGTGCTTCTCGAGTGATTTAAACGTTACAACCGTCGCTCGCGAGGCGGTTGTCTCGGAGGTCGGACCACTTCTAGTCCGATATCTTCGGGTCGTAGTTGTCTCTGTCCACTGTCCTCGTCGGGTTCCAAGTCGGGATGTGCGGATAACATGTCCTCGATGTCCTGTTCATCAAAGATGTCCCTAAAAGGTTCAAACATCTCGTGCCGTGCACGAGCACTACCAGATGGGTAATCCATCGGCATAACGGGGTCACGATGTCGAGTCGGTGGAGCGAGGGGTATCGTCCGTCGAGCTGGTGTCGTAATTTTAGGTTCCATTCGTCGGGTGTCCAAACGTGGTATTACGACTCGGGCTTCTTCTCCGTATGGTATGTATTCTTCATACCAACGACAACGGTCCCTGGCTTGCCTATGTGGTTGTCGGCGAGTAGGTTGAGGGGGTTCTTCCCTCTCCTTAACCTCGGGCGCAGAGGGTCCCATCTCAGGAGATCCCTCGCTTTCCTCTGTTGAGGGGTCCAGCTCAAAGTGGGGCCTTCGGCGTGGTCCCGGTAAAAGTTGACTAAGAGGTATCTCATCCTCCTCGTCTTCCCAACTAACTTGTGATTGGGCCCTAGCGGGGGTTTGTCTACGTGGTTTGGCGCGTGATGGTCGTGTTAGGACTCCCTTAAGGGTGGAGGGAGCGCTACGCGGCGGCGCTCTTCCCTTCCTCCCGGTAGAGGAGCCTTTAGTTGATTCGCCAATGGTTGATATTGTCTCTTCGTCCTTGTCTGTAGTCCGTGGTCGTGATCGTTTTGGTCGACCAGCTTCCGAAGACTCGGAAGGTCGACGTTGTTTACTTGCTTTTCGTTCTCGAGCTAAACTTTTAATAAATTCTTCTACAATCCCATCGGCAGCTACTTGGTCCTCCGAGGGAATGTATTGTATAGGGGATCCTCTTAAGTACTCCATTAATTCAGTTGCATCCTGTATTTCTCCTCGGGCACGGGCGGCTTCCTCTCTTTTCCTTCTTATCTCCTGCATTTCCCATTCCCATTGTGCTAGTTCATTTTGTCTTCGGGTGGTCCATCGACCAAAGGATGGTACCTGTGGATCTTTGGTTCCCCTTTCCTGCAAAGGTGATAGCAGCGGTGGGATTATCCATCGTTGAGGCGGTGTCGGAAAATCGGTTGTTTCCGGTGAGGTGGTTTCTGAGCTTATAGATGGTGCTTGTTCACTGGTCGGCGCGGGAACCTTAGTTGGTTTTCGTCGTGGTTTAGGCTTAGGTTTTGGTGTTGGCGCGGGTTCCAGTGGAGGTTGGCTGGTTGCTGGGACGGATTGTGCGGGTTGTGGCCTTGGAGGGGTGTGAAATGGGGTGAGCCATTCATCTGGAACGTAGTCCTCTATGGTGGCTTTGAATCCTTGTGGCATCAGGGGAGTGTGTGGAAGTGGTGTAGGTGGGGCGGAATATGCCTGACGAGGTATGGAATAGGGTTGTTCGTAAGACGCCGAATGTTCATAATAGGTGTAGTATGGTGTTAATGGCTGGTCTGTTTCGGTCATTAAGTGTTGTGTCTGAGGACTGCGAGATGTTTGAGTAGCGATTGCAGCTCGGTGTTTTGCAGGCGTGAGTGGCGAAGTTTGGACTGCATGCTCGATAGCTGACGTTGGGGATCTTGCTTGTTCTGGAGTGTGAGGCAAGTCTTCGTCCGGGTCCTGTGAAGCGAGTAGTTCCACAAGACCGAGGTCGTTTGCATTGAATGGTCGCAGTGCGCGTTCGGGGTCTAATCGTTTTACCTTTAGAGGCCTTGTAGCCTCATCGGTCCGAACGGCTCGTTCCTGCTCTCGTAGGGTTACTGGGGCGGTGTGTTGTCCATACTCAGGCGAGAAAGTACCTGGTGGTTTATCCAGTGCGTAAGGTAACTTAGTGGAGTCCTGGGTTGCGAGTTCCTGTGATATAGCGGGCCATTCGGTGTCCGGGGTTCTGTCAGGGTCACAGAGGGGAAGCCTATTCTGTTGCGGGACTCCGGAGGAGTCTTGGGCTTGAATGGTCAATTGTTCTACTGCGGCGCGGTGTATATCTGCCTGAGCTTGCGTGTATTCTAAGTTAGGTTCTCCAATTTCTACACTAGCGACATCGGATGCACCATCGATCTCCTGGCGCAACCGGTCTACTGCTTCTGGGTCTGCAGCCTGTAATTCTCTTGCGAAATACTTGTCAGCGAGGATCGTTTCTCCGGGTTCCTGTAGTGCAGCCTCAATGTATGCGGGAGGGACTGCCTTAAGTAAATCAGCCATGTCGGGGAAACTACTCAGCGGGCGATAGCATGGTTTGGTGCGATTTATGTGAACTACATGATCGGACGCGTTAGGTTGTCCGGGGAGTTTAACACAAATGCAAGGCAGCATTATTTTAGTGATCTGATATGGTCCGCACCATCGGCGTTCTAGTTTGCGCGATAAGCCTGGGGTGGTATAGTATCGATAGACCCATACATGGTCATTGACACGGTAGTCCGGAACCTTGATCTTACGGTTGTAATAGCGTTTTCTGTATTCCCGAGCAGATTGCATGGATCGATAGGCTCGATCCCTGATGGTGGCTAACCATCGTTGCACGTTGGCGCGATATGCTTCTGCTCCGGGGTAGCGTCCCCAATCAGTTTGTGTTTCGATTCCACCAGGGACTCGGGGTTGGAATCCGTGCATGAGCATGAATGGTGGATAGTGCGTGGAAGCGTGTACTGCTGAATTGTAGGACATGATGCAATACGGCAGGACTTCGTCCCATGTAGTATGGTCCTTTTCAGGTAATGCTACTCTTAGGAGGAATAGTAGTGTACGGTTAAAGCGTTCGATTTCTCCATTTGCCTTTGGGTTGTAACTGAGCGTTTCGCGTTTAAACGTATGCAGTCTGGCGCACAAGGCTTCCATTACTTCGGATACGAAGCATCCGCCTCGGTCTGAGACTAGTTCTTCGGGTGCACCATAGCGGCACACCACGTCTTCGACGAAGACCTTAGCTACGCTCTTAGCGGTTTGGTCCGGTAATGCAGCGGCAATAACTAGTTTTGTGAATTGATCGATGAAGGCGATTACGTACCTATTTCCGTTGCGGGATAGCACTCGTGTGTCCAATATGTCGACGAACATGCGATGCATGGGCGCACTAGCCAACGGGTTCTCTCCGAGCGCGGCTCGAACATTTTGAGGTAGGTTGCGTGATCGTTGGCAGAGTACACATCGCTTGACATATTCGTCCACGTCCTTACCCATGGTTTCCCAGTAGTAGAATTGCTTAAGTTTGCTCAGCAGACGATCTCTACCTGGATGTCCGCCAAATAATGTGTCGTGTTCGTGTTTGAGTATCTGTCGAATGAGTAGTCTGGGTACGCATAATTTTGGTCTATGGTCGTTTGGCATGATGGGATGTAAGTATAAAATAGCAGTGTCGGGGCAAAGCCTGTAATGATGGGCTTCCAATTTGAGGGCAGTCGCTGCCTTACCGTCGGCGGGCGATTGTCGTGTGTGTAAATACCACCAAATGGGACCAAATTGTTTATCCCTGCGTTGAATGTATGGTAGGTAATTGAGAAGGTTCCTCCCTTCGTATTGTTGAAAGTGTGGTAAGTATATGTGTTCTCCAGTGTCATAGACCTGCTCAGGGCGTTGTAATTGTATTCGTGGTCCACATGCGTAAGCAACCTTAATTAATGTGTCAAATTCCTCTACTTCGGGTAATCCTCCATATTTCTGTCTAGCGGTTGTCGGTAGCGTCTGTGGTCTAGCGGGTTCAGGTGTACCAGCCGTGGCACGGATCGAGCTTTCACTCGCCGCGATTGGAGCAGGCGGTGTCGGAGCGGTCGGGGGTTCTTGAGGCTGTGAGGGTCTGGCGGGAGGTTCGGGTGCAGGAGATAGTGCGTGGGTCGGTTTATCAGTGGACTCTGACAGTTCTGGAGCAGTCGTCCGTCTCCCTGGGATCTCAACTCCTTCGGGCCAGGGGTCGTCTATGTCTCCGCAGAAGATAAACTGCGTTGGGTCCGGGAGAGGGTCATAATCAGATCCTCCAAACATACGATAGAAACGTTCCCTAACGTAGTCGGGTGGTAAGGTGACGGGGGCGTCCGGTGGAAGTCCCAAGAGTTGTCGAGTAAGTCGCTTCCAAATTTCTTCGGTGGGAAATCGGCGGGGTGGTTTAGCTGGAGCTTTGCCTTTACCGCGATCCTGTCCTTTAACAGCGACGGCGACCATTCGAGGATGGTCCTGTTCGTCCTGTTCGGCTTCGTCCGATGAGTAAGAAAACTCCACGTCATGTCGGGGATCACGTGAAAGTCCGTCTGCGTTGGCATTTGCCTTGCCAGGTCGATATTCGATGTTAAAACCACCGAATTCCATCAGTAATTCGTTACGCCATTGAGCTAGTCGCGAGTTTCGCGGCGGTCTCTCGAATAGTGCTTTAAGTGGCTTGTGGTCAGTCTCAACATGGAATTCGTGTCCAAGTAGGTAGTGTCGAAAGTGTAAGGCAGCCCACCGAATGGCGAGAGCCTCAGTCTCTATGGCGGGGTATCGGCGTTGATAGTCCACAAGTGATTTACTTGCATAGGCGATGGGTAGTGTTCCTTTGTCGGTCTTTTGTGAAAGCACGGCTCCTAGGGCGTATCCAGAAGCGTCCGTTTGGAGTATGAAAGGTTTAGAAAAGTCCGGATAAATGAGTAATGGTTCTTGTACCAATGCTTTACGCAATTTTCCGAATGCCTCCTCGCATTGCGATGTCCATTTGAATTCACTGTCCTTTCGTCGAAGGGCATTGAGCGGCTCGCAGATTTCGGAGTAGTGTGGTATAAATTTGTGATAGTAGCCTACAAGTCCTAGGAAACTTTGTAATTGTTTGAGAGTCTCCGGTCGTTTATAATTGTCTATTGCAGCGGTTTTCTCGGGGTCGGGCTTAACTCCCTCTGAACTGATAATATGTCCAAGGTATTTCAACTGTTTCTGTCCAAATTGGCATTTTGAAGGTTTTAGTTTAAGATTCGCTTTGCGGAATCTGTCAAACACTGTTATTAAGTCCGCTAGGTGTTGTTCAAACGTGGGTGAAAAGACCAATATGTCATCTATGTAGATAAGGCATCGTTCCCATTCTAGACCCTTTAGTATGATTGACATACACCTTTGGAAAGCGCCTGGTGAGGAATTCAGTCCGAATGGTAGAACGTTGTATTCATACTGTCCATGGACAGTAACGAAGGAGGTTTTCTCCTTGGTCTCAGGGTCCAGTTCTAATTGCCAGAAGCCTTTGTTGAGATCTAAACTGGACATGAACTTGGTGTTTCGGAGGCAACCTAATATGTCATCTATGCGGGGTAGTGGATATAAGTCGCGTTCTGCCACTACGTTGAGCTTACGGAAGTCGACACACAACCGTAAGGTACCGTCACTTTTGGTGACGTACACTATGGGAGAACCCCAAGGTGAATCCGATGGCGTTATTAAACCCGCTTCTACCATGTTATTTAGTTCTTCGCGCAAGGGCTCTCGCAATGAGTGTGCTAAACGATAGGGCACCTGTTTAATGGGCCTTGCGTCTCCAGTAACGATCCGGTGCTGGTGCACACCGCATCTGCCGAGGTCAAACGGGTGTACACTAAATATGTCTGCATTTTCAGAGATAGTTGTTTTCAACTGTTTGAGTTCGAAGGGATTCAGGGTCGTTTGTCCGAAGTCTATCTTACTTAAAACTTGTATGGAGCGCTCAGTGTCGATAGTCTTCTTCTGTTCACTTATGATTTGTACAACGTTGTCTCGGGTAACTCCAATATTGTTGCATTGCTTTGTGCGTCTTGGAGGGTCAAGCTGTAGCAGCCGTTTGTTGCTGTCATATAGGAATTCGACCTCATTGTCATCAAGCATCTCGATATGTCCTATTGTTTGTCCAGCGTGTATAGCAACGGGAAAGTTCCCAAAATTCATTAGTGCTATTGGTATCATGCGTTGGCCAGTGAGTACCAGAGAGTGGGCAATGGCAACGTCCCTGATAAAGGGGTCAGGCACAAATAAGGCTTGGCCTGTCGGTGGTTGAGTGATTTCCGGGACGGCGTTGATAAATAATTCTGTATTCGGTGGTACTTGAGTGTACTTCCTAGTTACCACGTTGATGACTGGCGGTCGGTAATCCCCTTGGTCGGCGAACGGTGCCGAGCAATTCTCAGTTCCGTTAGATAGATCCAGGCAGCGGTCTTTGAAGTTTATGGCGACATAGGGTAGTAGGGCCATAAAGTCGGTGCCCAGAATACATTCGTACGGGGTGTCTGTTGTTACCTGAAAGTCGCACGGTGTACTTAATGATCCTATGGTGATCGGTGCTTTTACTACTCCGTTGATGGTCAGTTCTTGTTGTGTAGCCGATACTATGCGGGTAGTGGTCGTGTCGCGGGGAACTAGTCCTAATCGAGCGGCTAGGGCTTGGGACATGATTGAGACGTCAGCTCCAGTGTCGACTAGTGTCATAACTGGGGTACCAAGTATTGTTGCATTAATGAGCAGTGGGGTATTGCCTGCGTTCATTGTGTTTAATTGTCTAGTGAACACGCCTTGGCGAGGTCCACGACGTAAGTCACGAGTAGGAGCGACAAATAGTTCATCGTCTTCGATGAAAACAAGTTCTTCCTCGGAGGAGTTACGTGAAGTTAGTAGTCGGTTCGAACGACGTGGGGCACGGCTGGACGCAACGGACACGCGCGGCGCCCCCGAGGGTCCAACCGTGACCTCGGTCGGCGAAGTCCTGTCTGTATGAGGAAAGTCGTCTTCCTCGGGTGGGGCACTCGGTATTTGGGGTCTCGCTCTCGTCCATCGAATCACTTTCCTGGGCTTACTATCGGTTTTGATTAGTCGTCCACGACATGGGAACCATCGGGGAATATAGTATCCGTACTTGGGTGGGACCTTGCATTTGGTCATAATATAGATTAAACTGATCAGTCCCACAACAACGGTAATAAGGAAGTAGGGCAGGAATCCGGTGTATTCCACAGCAGGAAGATTAACTACTCTGCGTACCTGATCTTTAGCGATCTGCGCAACCCTTAAATTTATGGCTTTGGCATTGTCAAGTGAGTCCCATGTCAAAGGTCTTAGTTTGATACCGGATAGCCGGTCAATAGTGATATTCGGTCCGACTTTTATTGTGATCTTTTCGGGTTTCAACATGCTAGTGAGCACTATTGATCCTATAACCAACTGGGTGTAGTTTCCGTGTGGAAACCATAACACTCCATTGGGCGGTACTTTTATCGATTTACCCAAAGTAACGTGAGCTAGTTGTCTACGATTTGTCAGTATGACCTCAGGTTCACTAGTCCGAATCAATACCCCTTGTATAGTTGTGTGTACAGACGTGTCGTTGGTAAGTGGACCTATTAGCGAGCGGTTGCTGCATGTATGTTTTATGGTCTCAGGCACATGTTCGCCTGCAATAATCCATTCTAAGCAGTTAGTGCTATGGTCTGTTATCAGCGCGTGAGGTTCACAGAAAGCGATTCCTGGTCTCTGCTTGCATGCTCCCAAATTTAGTGATTCGAAGCGAATGTGCCCCAAACGGGCGGCGTATTGAGGGAGCGGTAATCTCAGCTGTGTTTGCGTGGCAGGTGCGTTCCAGCCGGTGTTATAGACCCGAAAATATGGTCTTACATCATTGCGCATTGGCAATGGCAATTGCAGTATGAATCCAAAGCGAAATGCGGTTAGGTCCACGCTCACAGGCATGACGCGACCAAACTGATAGGCGAGACTGGGCTCGCGCATGAGGATAGTCTTAGAAATGCGTGGATCCATGGAAAATAACCGTCGTAGCATGACGACGTCGATAACGGCGGGAGATAGTTCGCCGTTCAACATGGACTCCATTATAGCTTGTACCGACGAGCGCATATTGGCTCGAAGGATATGATCTATCAGCTGGTGATGTACATGTGCGATCTCTTTCTGATCGGCACATCTAACCTGTTCGATCATAGAGACCACCTCTTGCATGCTATGGTGTAAGAATGCGTAAATGTCCTCGTTTGCTCGTGTGAGTTGCCTTATGGCTTTAGTGTTTCGAAAGGAGACATCGTTAGTCTCGCGCATAAATTTCTCGAGGACGGTTACCTGTTGGCGCACATTGTTGATGTGTACTCCATTGGAAAAAGCCATTCCCAGACCTAAGAAGCCTGAGACAGCTCCTGCAGCGGCGGCGATTAAGCTGGCAAAGCGCTTTTCCCTTTTGGGCGTGAGGTCACACAGTTGCTCGTTTGCGACACAGAAAGAATGCACGAGTAGCGAGTAATAGTTGGTGTCCAGCACGCCATGGTAGGCGTCGTCCAATTCGCTTTCC
>JASANE010025146.1:0-11162 GCA_030248225.1 Trileptium ribeirensis | reverse complement strand
TTGCTGCTGTTCAAATTTTCATCCGACAAGCGGTTTTTATTATGCCAATAATTGGAGAATATAGATCTAGAAGTTTAGTAACAACTGTTTGAACTATTGATCTTCGTTTTAAGCGTCCTTCTAAATATAAGCCTCTTTGTGTATGAATTATGAAAATTCAAATGCAAAACACAAAACATAGTTTAGGTATGTTTTATACTATCAGATATGTGAACAATCTATTAAAAAACAAATTATATTTTAGTACTAACTATATTACCAATCAATGATAAAACAGCAGTCATATTAATTGATCTTTTACTTATATTATAAGATATCCCTACAACGAACGATATCCATACATAATATTTTTTAATGTTTTCCACTACACACGTTTTAAAAATATATCAAGCGCTATTCTGCTAGAAAATAAAGCTCGGCAATTTATTAAAACAAGAGTCGTATTAATTGATCTTTTAGTTAAAGTTAATACCATATGATAGCCCTACAAACGAACCATACCCATACATAATATTTTTTATGTTTTCATACCGTGTAGATTTTTAAAAAATATATCAAGCGCTATCTCACCTAGAAAATAAAGCTCGGCAATTTATTAAAACAACAGTCTTATTAATTGATCTTTTAGTTATGTTATACTATAAGATATCCCTACAAACGAACCTAAACCATACATAATATTTTTTAACGACTTCACACCGTCTACATTTTTTAAAATATATCAAGCGCTATTATGGTAGAAAATAAGCTCGGCAATTTATTTAAACAACAGTCTTATTAATTGATCTTTTAGTTATGTTATACTATAAGATATCCCTACAAACGAACCTAAACCATACATAATATTTTTTAACGACTTCACACCGTCTACATTTTTTAAAATATATCAAGCGCTATTCTGCTAGAAATAAAGCTCGGCAATTTATTAAAACAACAGTCTTATTAATTGATCTTTTAGTTATGTTATACTATAAGATATCCCTACAAACGAACCTAAACCATACATAATATTTTTTAACGACTTCACACCGTATAGATTTTTTAAAATATATCAAGCGCTATTTGGTAGAAAATAGGCTCGGCAATTTATTTAAACAACAGTCTTATTAATTGATCTTTTAGTTATGTTATACTATAAGATATCCCTACAAACGAACCTAAACCATACATAATATTTTTTAACGACTTCACACCGTCTACATTTTGTAAATTGTGTAATCTTTTTCACTGCCTGAAGGCTCATTGGGCGGTAGTCCACTCTTCTTCTTTCTTAGCTTTTTCGCATTTTGTAAATTGTGTAATCTTTTTCACTGCCTGAGGCTCATTGGGCGGTAGTCCACTCTTCTTCTCTCTAGCTTTTTCGCATTTTGTAAATTGTGTAATCTTTTTCACTGCCTGAGGCTCATTGGGCGGTAGTCCACTCTTCTTCTCTCTAGCGTTTTCGCATTTTGTAACGTGTGTAATCTTTTTCACTGCCTGAAGCTCATTGGGCGGTAAGCTTTTTCGCATTTTGTAAATTGTGTAATCTTTTTCACTGCCTGAGGCTCATTGGGCGGTAGTCCACTCTTCTTCTTTCTAGCTTTTTCGTATTTTGCAAATTGTGTAATCTTTTTCACTGCCTGAGGCTCATTGGGCGGTAGTCCACTCTTCTTCTTTCTAGCTTTTTCGTATTTTGAAAATTGTGTAATCTTTTTCACTGCCTGAGGCTCATTGGGCGGTAGTCCACTCTTCTTCTTTCTAGCTTTTTCGTATTTTGCAAATTGTGTAATCTTTTTCACTGCCTGAGGCTCATTGGGCGGTAGTCCACTCTTCTTCTTTCTAGCTTTTTCGTATTTTGAAAATTGTGTAATCTTTTTCACTGCCTGAGGCTCATTGGGCGGTAGTCCACTCTTCTTCTCTCTAGCTTTTTCGAATTTTGAAAAGTGTGTAATCTTTTTCACTGCCTGAGGCTCATTGGGCGGTAGTCTCCATTTCTTCTTTCTAGCTATTTGGGATTTTGTAAATTGTGTAATCTTTTTCACTGCCTGAGGCTCATTGGGCGGTAGTCCACTCTTCTTCTCTCTAGCTTTTTCGCATTTTGTAACGTGTGTAATCTTTTTCACTGCCTGAGGCTCATTGGGCGGTAGTCCACTCTTCTTCTCTCTAGCTTTTTCGCATTTTGTAAATTGTGTAATCTTTTTCACTGCCTGAGGCTCATTGGCGGTAGTTTACCTCTTTTTCTTTCTTTTGAGCTTTTTCGTATTTTGCAAATTGTGTAATCTTTTTCACTGCCTTTGGTTCATTGCGTGGCAGGCATTGGATTAATTTAAGGCTTAGTGTATAGCTGATATAAGGTCCTCACCTCAGGCTAAGGCTTGAAAAGAACCTTTTAATATATCGCGTATGGCATAACCTGTACATACTTACGCCGCACATTAAACCTTCAGTTTGGACATTTCTATGCATTTCTAGAAAATGTGCAAGAATTTTTATGGATAGTTATTAATACAACAGCATAAACCGTCTAACTGTTGTTTTTAGCATATAATTGATTGAAGCAATAAAATTTGCAAAAAATTTCATTAGCAGCCCAAAAGTTCCAGCCTCGTTTATAAAATTTTAACTTTATTCACTATATATAACGAAATTACATAGCTATCCTAATAGTCGTAAAAATACGAAAGGCAAATATTTTCTTTAGGCTCCTCGTTAATGTGTTAATTATACCACGTTGTAACGCTAAATTTTTATTATATATAACACGACAAGTGCTAGTTGAATTGTAGATGGAAAAAATTTAATGCATAATATACAATTTTGTTCTTATTTGTAAGTTAAGAGAATAGCCAAGGGGTGCACATATGGCAGTGATATTCTCTTGCTTTCACCTTTCCCCTCTCTATATGAAGGATAATAGAAAACTGAAATCCAAGTCTACGAGGTATAATTACCGGTGCGCCACGCTAATATTTCTGTATAACAATCAATTGCCGAGCTTTATTTTGTGCCAGAATAGCGCTTGATATAGTTTTAAAAATCTACACGGTGTGAAAACATCAAAAAATATTATATATGGGTAAAATTGGTTTGTAGGGATATCTTATTATATAACATAACTAAAAGATCAATTAATAAGACTGTTGTTTAAATAAATTGCCGAGCTTATTTTCTACCAGAATAGCGCTTGATATATTTTTAAAAAATGTAGACGGTGTGAAGTCGTTAAAAAATATTATGTATGGTTTAGGTTCGTTTGTAGGGATATCTTATAGTATTACATAACTAAAAGATCAATTAATAAGACTGTTGTTTAAATAAATTGCCGAGCTTATTTTCTACCAGAATAGCGCGTGATATATTTTTAAAAAATGTATACTGTGTGAAGTCGTTAAAAAATATTATGTATGGTTTATTTTCGTTTGTAGGGATATCTTATATTATAACATTACTAATAGTTCAATTATTTAGAATGTTGTTTAAATAAATTGCCGAGCTTATTTTCTACCAGAATAGCGCTTGATATATTTTTAAAAAATCTATACGGTGTGAAGTCGTTAAAAAATATTATGTATGGTTTAGGTTCGTTTGTAGGGATATCTTATAGTATAACATAACTAAAAGATCAATTAATAAGACTGTTGTTTTAATAAATTGCCGAGCTTTATTTTCTAGCAGAATAGCGCTTGATATATTTTTAAAAAATGTAGACGGTGTGAAGTCGTTAAAAAATATTATGTATGGTTTAGGTTCGTTTGTAGGGATATCTTATAGTATAACATAACTAAAAGATCAATTAATAAGACTGTTGTTTAAATAAATTGCCGAGCTTATTTTCTACCAGAATAGCGCTTGATATATTTTTAAAAAATGTAGACGGTGTGAAGTCGTTAAAAAATATTATGTATGGTTTAGGTTCGTTTGTAGGGATATCTTATAGTATAACATAACTAAAAGATCAATTAATAAGACTGTTGTTTTAATAAATTGCCGAGCTTTATTTTCTAGTAGAATAGCGCTTGATATATTTTTTAAAAATCTACACGGTATGAAAACATAAAAAATATTATGTATGGGTATGGTTCGTTTGTAGGGCTATCATATAGTATAACTTAACTAAAAGATCAATTAATAAGACTGTTGTTTTAATAAATTGCCGAGCTTTATTTTCTAGCAGAATAGCGCTTGATATATTTTTAAAACATGTATACAGTGGAAAACATTAAAAAATATTATGTATGGATATCGTTCGTTGTAGGGATATCTTATAATATAAGTAAAAGATCAATTAATATGACTGCTGTTTTATCATTGATTGGTAATATAGTTAGTACTAAAATATAATTTGTTTTTTAATAGATTGTTCACATATCTGATAGTATAAAACATACCTAAACTATGTTTTGTGTTTTGCATTTGAATTTTCATAATTCATACACAAAGAGGCTTATATTTTCGAAGGACGCTTAAAACGAAGATCAATAGTTCAAACAGTTGTTACTAAACTTCTAGATCTATATTCTCCAATTATTGGCATAATAAAAACCGCTTGTAAAGAAAAACATATCAACTATATCGAGGAAAATTATGAAAATAGCTAGAGCTGCGCGCTTCGGTTAAGCTATGGCTTTAAAGCTGTTCAAATTTTCATCCGACAAGGTGATTCTCTTAAATAGCGTCGATTTTGATCCGACAAGGTGATTCTATTGCTTTTAAAGCTGTTCACATTTTCATCCGACAAGGTGATTCTCTTAAATCGCGTCGATTTTGATCCGACAAAGTGATTCTATTGTCTTTAAAGCTGTTCAAATATTTCCATCCGACAAGGTGATTCTCTTAAATAGCGTTGGATTTTGATCCGATAAGGTGATTCTATTGTCTTTAAAGCTGTTCAGCGGTTTCTTGCGCCTTTCTCCAGGTGTTCTTTTGTCTTTAAGCTTTCAAATTTTTACCCGACAAGGTGATTCTCTTAAATAGCGTCGATTTTGATCCGATAAGGTGATTCTATTGTCTTTAAAGCTGTTCAGATTTTTACCCGACAAGGTGATTCTCTTAAATAGCGTCGATTTTGATCCGACAAGGTGATTCTATTGTCTTTAAAGCTGTTCAAATTTTCATCCGACAAGGTGATTCTCATAAATAGCGTCGATTTTTATCAGACAATGTGATTCTATTGTCTTTAAATCTATACAAAATTTAAACCGACAAGGTGATTCTCTTAAATAGCGTCGATTTTGATCCGATAAGGTGATTATATTGTCTTTAAGGCTGTTCAGATTTTTACCCGACAAGGTGATTCTCTTAAATAGCGTCGATTTTGATCCGACAAGGTGATTCTATTGTCTTTAAAGCTGTTCACATTTTCATCCGACAAGGTGATTCTCTTAAATCGCGTCGATTTTGATCCGACAAAGTGATTCTATTGTCTTTAAAGCTGTTCAAATTTTCATCCGACAAGGTGATTCTCTTAAATAGCGTCGATTTTGATCCGATAAGGTGATTCTATTGTCTTTAAAGCTGTTCAGATTTTTACCCGACAAGGTGATTCTCTTAAATAGCGTCGATTTTGATCCGACAAGGTGATTCTATTGTCTTTAAAGCTGTTCAAATTTTCATCCGACAAGGTGATTCTCTTAAATAGCGTCGATTTTGATCCGATAAGGTGATTCTATTGTCTTTAAAGCTGTTCAGATTTTTACCCGACAAGGTGATTCTCTTAAATAGCGTCGATTTTGATCCGACAAGGTGATTCTATTGTCTTTAAAGCTGTTCAAATTTTCATCCGACAAGGTGATTCTCATAAATAGCGTCGATTTTGATCTGACAAGGTGATTCTATTGTCTTTAAAGCTGTTCAAATTTTCATCCGACAAGGTGATTCTCTTAAATAGCGTCGATTTTGATCCGATAAGGTGATTCTATTGTCTTTAAAGCTGTTCAGATTTTTACCCGACAAGGTGATTCTCTTAAATAGCGTCGATTTTGATCCGACAAGGTGATTCTATTGTCTTTAAAGCTGTTCACATTTTCATCCGACAAGGTGATTCTCTTAAATCGCGTCGATTTTGATCCGACAAAGTGATTCTATTGTCTTTAAAGCTGTTCAAATTTTCATCCGACTATTTGTTTCTCTTTAATTTCGTCGTTTTTGATGCGATAAGGTGATTCTATTGTCTTTAAAGCTGTTCAGATTTTTACCCGACAAGGTGATTCTCTTAAATAGCGTCGATTTTGATCCGACAAGGTGATTCTATCGTCTTTAAAGCTGTTCAAAT
The DNA here is from genome assembly GCA_030248225.1 of Trileptium ribeirensis. Taxonomy (NCBI): domain Eukaryota; kingdom Metazoa; phylum Nematoda; class Enoplea; order Enoplida; family Thoracostomopsidae; genus Trileptium; species Trileptium ribeirensis. Next base: position 4,912 of record JASANE010025146.1, on the reverse strand, counting down.
TTTCATCCGACAAGGTGATTCTCTTAAATAGCGTCGATTTTGATACGATAAGGTGATTATATTGTCTTTAAAGCTGTTAAAATTTTTAACCGACAAGGTGATTCTCTTAAATAGCGTCGATTTTGATCCGACAAGGTGATTCTATTGTCTTTAAAGCTGTTCAAATTTTCATCCGACAAGGTGATTCTCATAAATATCGTCGATTTTTATAAGAAAATGTGATTCTATTGTCTTTAAAGCTGTTCAAATTTTCATCCGACAAGGTGATTCTCTTAAATAGCGTCGATTTTGATCCGATAAGGTGATTCTATTGTCTTTAAAGCTGTTCAGATTTTTACCCGACAAGGTGATTCTCTTAAATAGCGTCGATTTTGATCCGACAAGGTGATTCTATTGTCTTTAAAGCTGTTCAAATTTTCATCCGACAAGGTGATTCTCATAAATAGCGTCGATTTTGATCTGACAAGGTGATTCTATTGTCTTTAAAGCTGTTCAAATTTTCATCCGACAAGGTGATTCTCTTTTCTTTTATTCTCCAAAGCTCGAATCACATCAATTTGGTATCATTTCCCTCAGCTTGGCGGCCTGGATCACTAATTGTTTATTTGCCATATTTACGATATTTTTCAATTTATTTGGGAGTTGATACCGAACATTTAAAAAATTCTCGACAACTGCATTATTATATATCGTTTGAATCGCAACGAACTAGTCGAATGGTGTCATGATCAACTCGATCTGTTAGCAGTGAGACGCAAAATGTTTGCCAAATAAATTATCACCTAAATAGTTCACAAAAGCGCTCATAAACCCTCGTTAACCCATGATCAATCTGATTTTGCAATGATAGGACTCTGCTCAACAGTGCGGTAAGAATGTATGTTTTTAACCAAAAGATCGAAAAATAATTGTTATACATAGATATGGCCGAGATAGCTATTTTCTGAACCAGCTCGCCGAGCTTAATCGAATTGGATTAAAATCATCGCTGCAAAATTCACGAATTTCTGTCTGGAACGGGACAGATACATCGCATTTGTATCTATACAATTTGAGTTTATCCTGTCTAAGTTGCTCAAATCTGCAAATGTTCGAGCAAGTAAGTTATGTTGATAATTTCCTATTCTTTTGTAAATTTTACGCTAAGATAACTATAAAATAACTATTTTGTTTCGATTATACAATAGTCTTATAGTGTAGTATAATATATAATAAAAATATCCGCATAGATCAAAAAATCTCGCTTGCTACATGCGGTTTTATCAGTGTAGACAACGACATACAAAGGCAAGGCAAAGGTAGTATTTCGTTTTGTGATCATGGCCTAACGACTATGAACAACAACGATGTTTATGTAACCTTGAGTAAAAATATAAATTATAATTTTCACCAAAAAATATTTAATTTTAATGACATTTTTGTATTAGGAAAAATAAAACAGAGTTTGAAGGTGAAGTCATTTGTTGTATCGGTAGTCTCTAACTATATTTTTTTGTTGATATTACTCTCAAATTGTATCCATATCTTATTTATCAAAGGAGTATGTGATAAAAGTTTAAACACAATGTCACAACAATCCAAGAGAAGCTATTTATTTGGTCATGTGAACGGCTAGTATTTGAGTTTCTCGAGGCAGGATGTAGTTATCTTTTTCTATCCAACGCATACCGAAATGGTCCATTGTGCCGAACAGATCATAAATTTTGGATTCTGCGTATATGTATTTTTGAACAAATGGCATAGATTATTTGTTATATGTTGCCAGACGGGAATTTCCATTTTCATTCCGACATCCGCTGTTCATGCTCACGGCACTGGCCTTCTGAGTACAACCGCGGTGAGGTCAGCGTTATACAGAGCTCTAAACCCACGAGCTGTAAATTTAATAAGCACTTTCCACTGTTTTCTAGAATTTATAATTCTTTTGGGTGTTTTTAGTTAGCTTGAAAATGTCACTTATCAGCCAGGATTTATAAAGCCCTTCTTAGTCCGTGTTCACACTGTATCCGGTCCGATTCGTGGTCATATTGCATCCGTCCCGATACGACCTAATTTTGGGTATACAGCGTCCATTTGTATGTGTTATATTTCACCCTAAAACATCTAATTCGGATGCAACAAAATTTCCAAAAAAAAAAGAAAAAATAAGTGCATGAATTTTGATAAAATCTGCTGGATCTGAGCTGATAAAATCTCATGGGCTACAGCGAGAACGCTCCAAACACAATGCACGTGGAAATCAGATTTGAGTCGGATCGCATCGCATCGCATGTGAAAACACCGCTCGCGTAGACACCACTGTTGGTAGATTCAGCTTGCAGTTGTTAGCTTGTTGCAGAATTATTTATACTATTCGCCAAGCTATATAGCACTAACTTTGTGCCACGTGTGAGCCCTGACGTGTGACTCAGATTGTTTAAGCAAACAATTTCACTTGAGCACTTTTAAATGTTCCGTAATGTTTTCTATACTATAACTTGATCGTCATACGTTCATTAAATTATTAAAAATGGACAAGGCGATATCTGTTTAGCCTGAAACATTTATATTGTCGGAGCTGCATGGTGAAGTGTTATCAAATAGCTGAAGTTATAAGATTAGCCAATGTCCTCCGTAGTGCTATAATCACACATGCAGGAGGTTCTAGATCTCAAGGGTAGCCGGGTTCTCGTGAAGTGGTACGGGGGTCGGCGAGAGTCTTATGAGTTCGGCCTTTGGTTCATTCCAGAAGAGGGGGTCCGGCGAGATTACCCAGAAGTTGAAGGGCCTCCACCAAAAATTAGAAGGGGTCACTTTTCAGTGTTCCTGTCTTGCTCAAAAGTGGCGTGTAGCAAGCCCTCCCTCATACCAGGACCAGTGGACACATATATAACATACGCTGCGATAATGCTTACCTTATATGTGTCGAGTTTCCATGGACTTATGGGTTAGACTATCCTCAGCAGGGTGAACCCCCTCCACCGATAATACCCGATTTTTGCTAAAATTTTTCGGCAGGGTGTGCGGAGCCTTCTAGAGGAGGGGGGAGGTAAATATGTCTTGGTGGTCCGTACCTATCGTTTATTTTATTTTATTTTATTTTATTTTTGTTCTATATTTTAGTACATTAGTTGCATTGAGAAATAATAATTATTTGCATATCTCATGTGTTGACAAATCTCTCCAACAGTTTATAAAAAAATACTGCTTTTTTGTAATGCGCAAATTGTCCTTCCGTCAACGTAAATTCTAATGTTTCCAATCGCATTATTTTTAATCGCAATGTACTTTTTGTACACTTTAATAACTCATTAGCGATGCAGTTAAATACCTACACATGCGTTTATATTTGCATTTGCTATTATATAGGTATGTGTCTGTTTGTAATATTTTGATTTTTACGACGTATTTAAATATATAATTATCACAGAATTTATCTTACCGCAGTTTGTTCGGTGTTGCTGCATGAAATATATCTTCCCCTATCCTGATTAATTTGTATTTGAAGTAACAGGTGCGTTGGATGCTGTAGACTAGTTCGCATTTGGTAATGCTGGCATTCACCAATACAATGGGGCACCCCATAAATTTCTAACTCGACCCCATAAAATTTTAAAGCGTTCCAACATCACTGGCCAAAACTACGACTTGCCTGCTCTATCGCACTGCTGCAATATGTTTGGTTTAACTGAGGTGTACATCATCTGCTTAACCAAAAAAATCTGCACACATGGGTGTGGGTTTGATATATTTTGATCAGTATACCATATGGCACGGTTATATTCCCGGATATTGTTTTCAAAGTTTCGCGGCTGATAGGATCGTTTTGGCGGTTTCATCCACTGAGATTCAGCGCCCGTTATTTACAATGTCTAAATAGAAGCCCTGTACGAGGATGTTAGTGATTAACACAGTATCATATTACATTTATATAACTGATATAAGTGTCTGAGTTCGGAAAAATGAGGAAAAAATACGTTTCGAGCGAAGTTATGAACGGAACGCAACTTCTGCTAGGCTCACCGCAAAGCAGTGAAAACTAAAATATTTCACTGCATAGCAATACCAATATCGTCATTATCAAATATGCTATATAGTTTTTGTATTTTCGTTCAATGTTTAGCTTAAATATTAATACAATTCTTGTCAAATTTAAGAATATACATAATCGAAATCTGATTTGCTTTCCTATGAAAAACTAAAATATTTCACTGCATAACAATACCGGTGTCGTTAATTAGGAAATATGCTATATTGTTTTTGTATTTTCGTTCAATGTCTAGCTTAAATATTAATACAGTTTTAGTCAGATTTAAAAATATGCATAATCAAACTCTGATTTGCTTTCCTAACTTCTAAAAGTAACTATTTGTCCAAAACAAATTCATCGAACTCTACCAATTGTCGTGGGCACCCTGGTTGCCATTTGGTACGCTAGCTTACCACAGAAATTTCGGCACAGAGGGACGTAAATGTGCTAGTGGGGCAAAGCTTAAACGAACCTTTCACACATAAACTTTCGACTTAACGTTTCGGTTATATTTCAGCGATGTCACGAATGCTGCACGGGAGGCATCCTGTCGTGCCCTTTTGGCTAAGCTCCTGCTTCGACATAAGGATCGGTGTCCCATATGCGACGCTGAATTTTCTGCTGGTTCAATGGGTGCCACAGCAAAGTTCTACAAGATATAACTTTTGAAAGTTTCTGAAAAGATTATGTATAAACACAAAAAATATGGAATTATGGAATATTAAATAAATATAATTATGTAAACATTGACACATGGAACTATATATAGTGGCTGAAAATGTGACTATAACTGCAGCAGCTTTTGAAGCGTGTTCAAACGTTTCAACAAAAATATTTTACATTAGACTTTTTGGAATTTTGCACTTTCCATTTTCCGAAGCGCTTTGTTACAACGACTCTGCA
>JASANE010025145.1:0-28064 GCA_030248225.1 Trileptium ribeirensis | reverse complement strand
TTGTTCTTCGTTCATATACTGGACACACAGCAATGCCCCAACCTTCAGGGTTATGAAAGGCCTTAATGCCGGATCTGATACTCATACATAAGCCTATAATAAGCATGCTTAAAGTCCACATATATTTCGAAAGTCAACCCATCATATATTACATTTATTTTAAAATATATAAATATAGGACCTATTTTTGGACGATATTTTTAAATATGGTGTGGCGAATCCGAAATAATTTTCTTCGGGTTAGACCTTGACTAAATTAGATTTTTTTGCTGTTTCGACTTCAGACAAGATTACAATATATATGTACATACATATATATATACACTTGTGCGCTTGTACTAGTCAATCCATTTGTTTGCTTATAAAAAGCAAGCCTGTGCAAAAACGTGGCCCGGGACAAGTTTTCCAAGAACACTTTATTTGTATCATGTTCGCAAACGAAGAAGCATTGCTAAACTGGCTAAAGAAACCATAGTGAACTGCCTAATGAACATTTAACGAACTGGCTGAACTGGCTAAAAACTCCTCACATGAAGAACCACTGTTAAAGTGGAAAAAGAACATATACAGAACATGCTAACGTGGATAAAGAGCCTCTAACACGGAGAACCATTGCCAATCTGTCTAAAGAACACCTACAGAACAGGCTAAACTAGCTTAAGAGCCCCTCACACGAAGAACCGTTGCTACTCTGGCTAAAAACGCCTAATGAAATGGCTAAAGAACCCGTCAAATGAAGAACCATTGCTAATCTGACTAAACAACACCTAATGAACTGGCTAAACTGGCTAAAGAACCCTCACATGAAGAACCGTTAATAATCTGGCTAAAGAATACCTAATGAATTGGCTGAACTGGCTAAAGAACCTCTCGCATGAAGAACCGTTGCTAAACTGGCTAAAGAACTTCTAATCGTATGCATGTCAAGTTAAGGCCACTGCCAACCGATTTACACGCGCAACATTTTCTGTTTGATCTATCCAATGCATTGCTGCAGTAAAAATTATTTAGTGATATAAAAAATTCATATTGAAATAAAAAAGAACTTAACGGAAACTATAGTCTGATAAACAATTCCACAGCAAGATCAGATCAAGATCACATATCAGATATGTCGAACCATTACTTAGCGCATGTTATCGCAACCATTTTATCATATTTATGCACTATCTCAATGAATCAATAGTGAGACTTACAACATCCGATGCAATGTGTATGCTAAACGTTGTGAAGCTCAACAGTTTCGTTATGACATTTAAATGTGAGAATTCAGGCTGTCGCCTGGGCTCGGCTCGACTTACCTCGGCTATACAGCCGAGTCGAGCCTGCCATAATGTCCACAGAGTCGAGCCGGACTTGGTTCATGAAGAATTGAGCCAGAACCTAAGACCTATCTGTGAGAGCCAAGCCGACAGGACAGATTACAAAGCACGAGCCTGAAGATGTGTTTCTTTCTCACCTCTGTTACCATATTCACAGTTCAATGTCGCAGAATTACTTCAGGCGTGTTCACACGCTCAAACTTTTTGCTCAAATTTTGATCAAAATTTGAAAGCATCTTTTTTGTGTTTTTTTGCAAGTTTGAACGTGTGAACACTGTTCAAAGTTTTCATAAATATTCCAATAGGCAATCATGGATGAGATGTATTACCTGAAAATGTTTGAGCTCAAATTTTAGAATATCGCAATTTTTATTTAAAAATCACCGTCAAATTTTGATCAACATTTGAGCAAAAAGTTTGAGGGTGTGAACACGCCTTTAGTCTTATTTTATTGGTGGCTTGGCCTAACAGATCCGTTTTACATGCTTATTCGACAACGACCGAGAGAAGAAATTGGACCCTCTCAACTTTTACTGTTAAAATTAACCCTGACAGAAATTTAGGATCACATCACGTTTTCCTAAAATAGTGCAGGTATAACTTGACATGGTGACAGTGGTCTAAATATTAATACTTAATAAAAACTAGGTCATTTAGGATATAGGTGTATTTACATATAAACATATATACATCAATATAAAAGCTAAACCATTGCATTGACTCTTAAGAGAAGTATACTTTCCAGCACTTTAATACTAACCCGTGTTGGATGAAGCAGGTTTTTCGACCCCAACCCCTTGTTTGTTACAGGTTAATGTACGTTGGCTTTGTGGTTAAATCGGGAGACCCTATGCTTAGGGGGTCGGATCAGCCGGACCATCAAAGCTGGCAGATCCGGTGGGTCATTCCACCACAAACCGGAGGCTAACGTGCTTTTACGCACCCCAAAAATGGTTCGCGTAGGCCAAAGAAACCCGCCATACACATGGGTTACCATTAGAGCGCTGGAAAATGTCACACTCTTCCCTTAGCTACATATCACCAAAGTAATACGGAACAGTGTTGGAACCGGGTCAGTGAAATGTGACCCGGTGACCCTGTGACCCGAACAAAGTTTGACCCGGTGACCCCTTCAGACACGTGACCCGGTGACCCGGTCCAGCATAAAAGTAAGAGAATCCGCTCTGTTACAATATTTATGGCGATGACACAACAGGACAATGGTAAAAGACAAAATTTTATTGGCATGCGATGCGTAAGTGCAAGTAGAAAATTGGATGTCTAGTAACAAGCAAACATTCACTTAACTTAAATGTCACCCTATGGTCACCTTATTCCGTTTCCAGGACACTCCTTAGGACACTGCGTATGCACAACACTTGTGTGCCTGTATCTCGCCTAAGGTAAAGCCTTAACATAAGGTAAGGTTTTTTTTATGAAATATAGACCACATTGTTTTGCACCTGACAGCTGCCGGAGACTGCCGTGACGTGAAATGCATTCTGCTGAAGGCAGTGCCGCATGCGACACTTCAAACACGAAACTGCAAGAAATTTCAATGAAAAATAGAATTGGCAACATATTGGGCTGCCAGCTAAGTATTTATTGAACTGTCTTTCTTCCGAAGATTACCTCTTCCACGGGGACTTTTCCGTATTTGGCTCCAATCTCGATCAATAGCTGCGAACAATCCTTGAATTCGGGATTCTCAACCATACTGAACGACGCTAGACATGGGCTTATCATCTTAGCTTCCGCTCGCTTAATGTTGCCTGACACCTCTCAGGGGATACTGGTAGTTTTTGACGTGAAATAGGACTTTATTCCTGCTCCTGGTTGATGGCTTCCCGCCTTGCAAGTACTGTTGTGTCCCAGCAGATTTTTGGTTCCATAGTCAATCGTTTTTCCTTCCACCTTTTTCTTGTAGTATATGCAAACATGACAGTCCTTGCAGCAGGCAATCCCAAAAAGTTCCACTCCCTCAGCATTCTTAACCTTCCCAAAACGGCTCCATGCTGCGCTACGCGCGCCAGGCTCAAATAGCGTGAATTTATTTTCTTTAACATTTTTTGATACTTCGTTTAGGTCCATTTTAAAAGCCTGCAAATAAAAAGCACTATGGAGAAAATATGGTGCGATACACATAATTAGGTATGGGGTCAGCTGCCACGGCCAATGACAAACTATATGTCATGTATAATATTTATAAATAAATATATATCTATGTATATTGTTGTGCAAACATGTGCACGGGACTCATCCTGAATTGTGTCTTAGCTACCAGTAAAACTGTTCAACGTCATGTTTTAACATCGGTTATGGTTGTACTTCGTAACGTATTTACGTGTTGCGGAAGCCGGAATTCACCGATTTTTCCGGGCCTCTACCGGGTCTGTTCGTTGAAAATGTGACCCGGATGACCCGGTACCGGGTCAACACCGGGTCAGGGTACTGACCCGGTGACCCGGTGACCAGAACGAAAAAGTGACCCAAACTGACTCGGTGACCCGGTTCCATTGCTGATACGGAATACTATATGTCAAAAACTTAGATATTCATCAGACTATATATATAGAAAAAAACCGAAACAATTTGCATAAAAACATTATATATCTCATTTTAGTTGTTCATTTAAAAACAGTAAAGATTTTGGCATTGATTTTAAAAAGCTATTAATCTAAAAGCTTTTGCCAGAGTTCACGTCGTCAGAACGTCGAATTCTCATATACATTGATTAGTTTTTCATCCTATCGTTCGGTACCCAAAACGAGACTGTAGGTTTTAGTATGAAAAACATCGATTAGGTATTAACGTCGGTCTCAATCTTCAGTTGACTAGGCGTTTATATCGTCTAAATATATTATACTGCAGTCCCATAAGTTAATCAGCCACGATTAGACCGGCTTCTTTGGTAGTCGCGAACTTTTTTGACCTCGGTAAAAAGAAAAAAATTTCAGTTATCCAATTATGTTTATAATGTGGGTGTAGCATGGGTGTCTATAGAGCTGTACTAGGGCGTATGGTTGTCTAATGTATGACGAACCATGTGCCAAAAGAATATGTGATTAACAGCAGCTCCTACACAAGTATACAAGCCTGGCAGCTATTGCTTTTATAAAGTTTATCTCGGACCGGGGGCCATATTTTAGACTGTGTCTAAGGCGGCAGCAGTAAATTTGCCTATTTTTTATTGTTAATGCTCGAAAATCTGGAAATGTATTTTTAATAAATTTTAGCCATCGGATTTTAGTAATTTTAAACTATATTACTATAAAAAAGATTTAGTGTTCAAGCTTAATCGCTTGGGACGCCTTTAACTTGTCACAAATTTTATTTACCTGCCAACTGATCCACAACCACGACTATTTTATACTTGTATGCTTATAAGTAACTCAAATGCTATATACGCAGGGTCTTCGCCAGAAAAGCTATTCTTCGCGGCATCTACGTATTGTCGAGGTTTACTCAATAAATCGAACTGATGGCCTCTGATGTTTTATATGCAGGGTCTTCGCTTGAAACACTATTTTTCGCGGTTTCTATGTACGTATTGTCGAGGTTAACTCAATAGATCCAATTTATGGCCTCTGATGCTTTATAAGCAGGGTCTTTGCCTGAAACGCTGTTATTCTTGGCTTCTACGTATTGCCAGGGTTAACTCAATATATCTATTTGATGGTTGTAAGTTGAATGTTAAGGAAATATAAACCGGAGAGACCCCAACTAAAACTAAGAGGAGAGGCGGAGCCCCCAACGTTCACCAACATGGCGGCGCCCATACTTCTACATAAATATATCTAATACGTATCTAATTCCCGTCGCCTAATCTGTCTGCCAACTGCGAAGACAAATGTGTAAATTTGAATCTATCATGATGTTAGCGAACAAACCGGTTTAATTCAAATTCGACAAATTCTCGTTCTCATAAATGTGGGTAATTTTGCTTGAATTTTCGCGAACATAAAATGGCTCGATTTCAATCGCGGACGCTGTGTTCGCGAACAGGTTTACTCCAAATTTCAATTGGACAAAAAGCGTTCCGTAACAATTTTTAAATAAAATAACAAAATAGGATGGTTGGCGGGGTTATCTTAACTTTATTCGCGCATGATAGTCTTGAGTTACAGCTAACCCATGGTAAACCCACCGGTAAATATAAAGCTGCTCTTTATGTTGTGCTAAATTATTGAAAACGAACGACGCATTCATACTCACAACAGGTTGTGTCCTACACTATTAAATAAATAAAACCATCAACAGTACTTTGCTTTTAAACATGCTAGTTTTGAGCAAAAATCTATCACTAACATGGGTTTATTTATTTATTTATTCATTTATTTATTTATTTGTGCGGGTCAAGTAGTATTGAAAAGAGCCCGCTAAGACTAAACTCATTCTTAGTAGGAAAAGTCTCCGCAATTTAAAGCCAAACAAAAACCCGAAAACAATGTATATAATTTGTGTTTATTTTTGTAAAATTAAAATTCAACTTAAATTTACAGCAGTTAGGCGTACAACTGATAGTGCTGTAGGCTCTAGTGCACAGACAGATTCGTTGTTTCCGTATAAAACGCAACAGTTTAAAAACAACTGGGTAATAAATCTTAATTTAGCAGAAACATTGTCAAATAAAAAAACGATCACGGAATCTTGATGGAGACTGTCATGAATTGATAGTTGGCGGAGCCTAAAATCCCGTGCGTGCCTACGTTCACGAGAAAATGATGGAAATCCGTGACGACCAATAATAATACGTCAGTAAAGAGTGAACAAGAATGAAATATATAAGCGAGTTGTAAAAATGTTGAAAAAAATCGAAGATCTTGTCGGTTAAGTACCTCTGACCAGTATAATTTTGGGGCCATTTAACTCAGCTTTATGAAGCCGATCAGAAAATGCTGTTAGCAGTATATTTATATATAACATTCTCCGAAGTTTTTTTAACTATAACATTTTTTGCAGTTAAAAATAGGTCCTCTTACTCCAAATTTTCGAAAATGTTCTCTCTCGATAAATGTGTAATTTTTGAATTCGCTTCGAATCTCATTGTCGATCTGAGTCAATTAGTCCCAAGGTCAGCTCGCTTCGTTCAATTGTTTTGGTGTTCAGAAATTTTTACCGTATTATCTCTCGTAGCTAGTTTCATAAACACTCTCACAATCGTTAATCGATAAACAGAATACTCAATTGTCTAAAATAACTGATTTTTTTTCACAAATATGGTACTAAAACTGCTATTTTCAGAACTGCCATCTTGACGAGCGGAAACGAATGGTACGATACTAAACGTGGGAACTTCAAAATTGAGAATTTTACAGCTGGTGTACAACCTGGAAAACACAACTTTGTCTAATGTGCTGATTCAAATAAGTTTCGTAAAATTCCATTGTGCTGTAAAATCAAATCATCTCAAGAAGAAAATATTCTAAAACTCAATCTGTGGCTTCAGTGCATAAGATGTTGCCTGAAATATTTTCCTGACCACGGCATATGAGGCTTTTAATCCGCTAGCGACATCACCATGCAACATAAAATAAAAAAAACAATTTTTAAGTTGTTGCCCCTAAGGGTTGTATAGGCCAGTGTTCCTATCTCTTGGCGGAGAGCAATAAGTAGTAGACAACAGAGCCGATTTAGGGGTGTCAGGAGTCCCGCCAAAAAAATTGTGAGAAGCTCCCTACAATGTTTTTTGACATGAGGCCCCCAAAGTATGATGTGAGGGGCCCCCGACCTATAATGTGAGGGAATCCCGAAAACTCGGCACCAGCTCCTTCCCCTCTCCTCTCGAAAGCAAGCCCCAAATCTTAGAAAATTTCCGAAAAATTGGAAAAAAATTTAGTAAAATTGGCACAAATTCTTGGCTAGAGACAAATTCAAAAATTCGCTTGACAGAATTGATTAAAAACTCAAAAATGTGAGGCCCACCGGGTGTGAGGCCGTCTGCTCCAATTTGGAGTATAGGATCCCTAAGTCCGGACCTGGTTGGTAACTAACCATGCAATATAAAATATATATTTATAATTGTAGCACCTAAAGGTGATATTGACAAGGGTTTCTATCTCTTGGAGGAGAGCGATAATCAGTAGGTAACTAACCATGCTATATAAAATGACAATTTTTTTTTAAATTGTGGCCTCTGAAGCTGATATGGACTAAGGTTTGTATCTCTTGGCATAAAGCGACAAGCAATAGGCAGCTAACAGTGCAAAATAAAATAAAATTAATAAAAATCTAAATTGTGGCTCCTAACGGTGACATGGCCCAGGATTCTAATCGTTTGACGACGAACGACGAGTACTAGACCACATAGCCTATCTGACTACAGCTTAACACGGTCTCAAGCACGGGTCAGGAAGTATCGATATAACTAACGTAGCCTACAAATAAGGTCAAACAAAGCCAGACTAAAATCAAAAAACATAGGTTTTGTTTTGTGTCAACGGGAATCTATTCTGTACATAGATGTTGTTAGAATAATTAAAACCCTATGGATTTATAAACAATATAAATGCCATTCGCTGTGAATTCATGCATAATGCCAATCGAACGGTACCTATTTATAGCGTTCAATTCTTTCATACAAATTTTTACATTGATATAATTCTAATGGAGACCTCAATCAGGTAGGATCGGGTTGAAATATGCCCAGTTTCGGTAAGGCCGCCAAATATCGGGTTTGCCTAGCCGCTTTAATTACTGAGTTGAGCCGACTTTACGCTGAAAGGGTAGTTATTTGCAAGCAGAAGCTGTAAACGATGCAGCAGTGATGAATAGCGTGATCTCATCATGCAGCCTGTTCAATATTCAGCAAAACAATGACACCTGGAGCCCACACGCAACCTAACTACGAGCACTAATTTCTATTTATAAATGTACAGCGACCTATGTGGTAGTTACCAGATCGGCTGGGTTTGGTAGGGTCACAGTCTCGACGTTACCGGTTTCGGGTTCACTGGGTTATAGTCTCGATGCGCCCGGTTTCTGGTCAGTTGGGTCACAGTTTCGACGTGCCCGGTTCTGAATTGGCTGGATCAGAATCTAGACATGCCCCGTTTCGGTTTGGTTGAGTGACAGTTTCGACGTGCCCGGTTTGGGTTTGGTTGGGTCACATTCTTGACGTGCCAGGTTTCGGGTTGATTGGGTCACAGTTTTGACGTGCCCGGTTTCGGGTTGGCTGGGTCAGAGCTACACGTGCCCATTTCAGTTTGGTTGGCAGACAGTCTTGACGTGCCCAGTTTCTGGTTAACTGGGTTACAGTCTCGACATGCCCTGTTTCGGGTCAGTTGGGTCACAGTTTCGACGAGCCCGGTTATGAATTGGCTGGATCAGAGTCTAGACATGCCCCGTTTCGGTTTGGTTGAGTGACAGTTTCGACGTGCCCGGTTTGGGTTTGGTTGGGTCACATTCTTGACGTGCCAGGTTTCGGGTTGATTGGGTCACAGTTTTGACGTGCCCGGTTTCGGGTTGGCTGGGTCAGAGCTACACGTGCCCATTTCAGTTTGGTTGGCAGACAGTCTTGACGTGCCCAGTTTCTGGTTAACTGGGTTACAGTCTCGACATGCCCTGTTTCGGGTCAGTTGGGTCACAGTTTCGACGAGCCCGGTTTCAAGTTGGCTGGGTCAGAGTCTAAGCGTGCCCCGTTTCGGTTTGGTTGAGTGACAGTTTCGACGTGCCCGGTTTGGGTTTGGTTGGGTCACATTCTTGACGTGCCAGGTTTCGGGTTGATTGGGTCACAGTTTTGACGTGCCCGGTTTCGGGTTGGCTGGGTCAGAGCTACACGTGCCCATTTCAGTTTGGTTGGCAGACAGTCTTGACGTGCCCAGTTTCTGGTTAACTGGGTTACAGTCTCGACATGCCCTGTTTCGGGTCAGTTGGGTCACAGTTTCGACGAGCCCGGTTTCAAGTTGGCTGGGTCAGAGTCTAAGCGTGCCCCGTTTCGGTTCGTTTGGGTGACAGTCTTGACGTGCCCGGTTTCGGGTTAAGTGGGTTACAGTCTCGATGTTCCCGGTTTCGGTTTCGGGTTAAGTGGGTTACAGTCTCGATTTGCCCGGTTTCGGGTCATTTGGGTTACAGTTTCGACGTGATCGGTTTCAAGTTGGCTGGGTCAGAGTCTAGACGTGCCCCGTTTCGGTTCGGTTGGGTGACAGTCTCGACGTGCCCGGTTTCGGGTTATGTTTGCTGCAGTCTCGATGTGCCCAGTTTCGAGCCAGTTGGGCCACAGTTTCGACGTGCCGGGTTTCGGGTTGGCTGGGTCAGAGTCTAGACGTGCACCGTTTCGGTTCGGTTGGGTGACAGTCTCGACGTGCCCGGTTTCGGGTTACGTGGGTTATAGTCTCGATGTGCCCGGTTTCCGCCTCGACGTGCCCGGTTTGGGTTTGGTTGGGTCACATTCTCGACGTGCCAGGTTTCGTGTTGGTTGGGTCACAGTTTCGACGTGCCCGATAGACGTGCCCCGTTTCGGTTCGTTTGGGTGACAGTCTCGACGTGCCCGGTTTCAGGTTAAGTGGGATACAGTCTCGATGTGCCCGGTTTCGGGTCAGTTGGGTCACAGTTTCGATGTGCCGTGCCCCGGTTTCAAGTTGGCTGGGTCAGAGTCTAGACGTGCCCCGTTTCGGTTCGGTTGGGTGACAGTCTCGACGTGCCCGGTTTCGGGTTAAGTGGGTTACAGTCTCGATGTGCCCGGTTTCGAGTCAGTTGGGTCACAGTCTCGACGTGCCCGGTTTCGCGTTAGCTGGGTCAGGGTCTAGACGTGCCCCGTTTCGGTTCGGTTGGGTGACAGTCTCGACGTGCCCGGTTTCGGGTTAAGTGGGTTACAGTCTCGATGCTCTCGGTTTCCGGCCAGTTGGGCAACAGTTTCGACGTGCCCGATTTCGGGTTGGCTGGGTCAGAGTATAGTCTTGGTTGGGTGACAGTCTTTTTCGGGTTGGCTGGGTCACAGTCTAGACGTGCCCCATTTCGGTTTGGTTGGGTTACAGTCTCGATGTGCCCGGTTTCGGGTCAGTTAGGTCACAGTTTCGGCGTTCCCGGTTTCGGATTGGCTGGATCAGAGTCTAGACGTGCCCCGTTTCGGTTCGGGTGAATGACAATATCGACGTGTCCGGTTTGTGTTGGTTGTGCCACATTCTCGACGTGCCCGGTTTGGGTTTAGTTGGATCACATTCTTGACGTGCCAGGTTTCGGGTTGGTTAGGTCACAGCCTCGACGTGCCCGAATGGATCAGGTTGATATACGAATTTTAAATCGATGCGGTCTCTAGTTCTAGCACAAAGGGTATCGATTTATGTCATAGGCATAGCAAAAAATATAATAGCGGGTATAATTTCTAGCTGTAAACAAGGCAAAAAATTGTCACTATTCGTCTTGTCTTTGGTGACAAATGACGAATGAGAACGAAAAAATAAATACAGTCAGTCAATTAGAAAAAATTTATAGCCTCTTATCAGCAACAGCAAACCCGCTTGTCTTGTTCGTATCGAATATCATTAACCAAGCACGAAATCCTTTCTTTCTCAAACACTCTCCAACGTTTATTAAACAAAACAACACGAAAGACTGAAATGAAAAGATTGTAAAATTTTTTTTCATTTACGTTGTTGAAAGCTTTAGACACAAACAGGCGGAGCGAGGGTACAAAATTTAGAAACATTAACTAATAATTATCTACTGCTGCTGGTTCTTGTGGTTATTTTGGCTAATTATAGATCCATTTACGTGACCGACCGCCGTAAATACTTCACCTATAATCTAAACCTGAATATATAGAGAGCTGATTCTGTTTGAGTTCCATACTGAATGGCCTAAAAGATTAAACGGGTACAAACCAAATATAAAATAAAAACTAAAATAAAATGGAAATACTAATAGTCATCATTTGAATGTTCAGTTTGGAGGGAACCATGCTACCGAACGTTTGTTTTGATACAACCTAGTGTAGAAAAGGTTATCAAGTGGTAGGAGTGAGTCGGTTGCACTGTCTAAAAAAGAGGGACATGGTCTGGACTATATATTCTCCTCATCTGCACCCAGAATTATGCGTGAATAATCTTAAGAGGACCCAACCCAACCATCATATTTTGTTATTACCCATATCGAATCGCGCTGACGTCATAATCAAATCGACAAATTTTCGTTCTCAAAAATTTGGGTAATTTTACTTGAATTTTCGCGAACACAAAATGGTCAGATTTCAATCGCGAGCGCTGTGTTCGCGAACAGTTATACGCCGGATTTTAATCTGAAAAAAGCGTTCCCTAACACATTTTATGCAAAAATACAAAATAGGATGATTGGCGGGGTCACCTTAAGTTTACTCGCGCATTACAAAATACCCTACATATTCGCCATAAAATGAGTTTAATATTAATACTACACTGGTTGTTAATCTTTTACAAGCCGATTGTGACACCACACTTTATATTAGAATAAAATCGCAAATTTCCCAATGCAGGAACAAATATCATTCTAAATTTCATGATGCAGGAAGAAACTAGCTTCAAATCCGTTTGACTGAGCAATGCATTATTATCTGACACTTTAAATATTAGAGATTTGTTGACGACATGACTGAAAACACATCACACGTTTGCGAAGCGTTACTAACATCGTTAGCGGTAAGAAGATGCTGAATTTAGGAAAGCTAAAAAAGCGAAAGAGATACAATTGGAAGCCATTCGAATAAAAAATATGCATCATTATTTTACATTAGATTGTGCTGTTTGCAATTATATATATGTAATACCTAAAACTCTTGCTGAGGTATCCTGAATAAAATTATGTCAAGATTGTTTAACAAAAGACAGCCTGTGAGTAAGGCCGTTAGGTATCCTTGGAACTTATCATTTTATACCCCTTACAGTTTTACTGTAGACGATCTGTTACCGATTTAAGCTGTTCAACATTTTATTATGACACATAACTATCATTATGGTGTTGTAATATAAATTGCGCATTCTCAGTCTTACATGGACCCAGGTCCGAAATCCATGGGAGGTAGGCGGGTCCTCGGAGGGGCTGAAAGATGGTGAGGTCTTCGGGCTCCCAAGGCAGTAAACCTGTCAGCTGGGGACAAATCGTCGGCCCAGGCCTCTGGTGAGATGTTGGATCACCTGTTGGGAGTACCCGAGGCCTCCGGGGGGGGTCGGAGCCTAACGGGTGTTGTAACTCCTACGATTTATATCCTGATTTATCCAAATAGCGGCCTATCGCTTAGATCTTATCTTGCTTTTGTATATACATATGCATATGTATTCTGGCAATAAACGTGTTTGGGGTTGTTTGTGTTTGTTTGATTGTTTGCATATTTCATAAGCCTAAGTATAAGTATAAACAATGGCTGTTTACCAAGATATTGTATTAGTCGGGCGGTAGGTCATTTAGCTCAGATTACATAGCTAGCACAACCAAAAGCTTGTGTAGCAAAGCAAAATCAAGGTTATTTCTCACAAAGAGCCTCAGAGAAACGTAGTCTTGAAACGAATTCGATGGCCACGATAGTTAAAGGTTTGTAGCCCAATTGTAGTGATTCTAAATCTTGGAACTATATATTTACAACAATACAGTTGCTGTATTTTTAACATAACTAAGCTAATTAAAGTTTAGTAATAGATAAAAAAATTTGTCACCTCATAGTTTCGATTTTACTTATCTGAGTTTGTTACAAAACTTTGACACAATATACCTTTTAATACTTTGTTACAAATCTTTGTCAGTATGTAGCATTGTACGATATTACTTTGCATTAAAGAAGTAATTAACTGTGGCCCACGCTATAAATACAGCGTGAAAAAATATTAATGTATTAAACGTATATATTTGGTATTTAAAAGCTATATTTATGGCACTATCGTCAATGTGGCCAATGGTACCTTTAGGGGCGGAAGTGAAACGGATGCTATGCCATTCTCGATATACTAACCCTAAGCCTTAGCTTTAGCATAAGCGAAGGTTTCTATATGAGTCATGTACTAAGCCTAAGCCGGGGGCTGCGGCCCCGAACCCTCGCTCTAAGCTGTTCTTTTTTCTAACGCTATAACGTCCGGCCCCTAAAGGTGACATGAGCCATGCGCATCTCAACTTAAGATGAATCCATAATGAATCCATAACCATTCTATTTACATAAAAATGCACATTCATTATTACAAAACAAACATAAACTCCGAATCAGTTCATTGCTAGCCCAAAATTTAGCAATTTTCAATCATCCAATGACAACATTACGTCGATAATGTTTATTAGCTTTGAATAAAGAGTTATTCGTGTCTTCGAACTAATTTAATATAACTGTGGCGTCATACGCAGAACAATTCTCTAAGTACGTAGAGTTTATCACTTATTCGGAAACACAACTCTATTAAAATAAAAAACACATTTATACTTGCCGTTAAAACGAAACCAAAAACTATGTAAATTGTCACAAAGTTATATGTTTATACAGATTCGAAAAACGGATTTTACTAGAAGTTCAACTGGAACTGCTAGGTTTAGCGTCACTTATAATTACCTAGCTACCAGTACAAAGTCCATTAATACCAAATTTCATCACGACGGATAGCTACTAAACGCGTTAAATGCATTATCGCTCATAGTTGCACTTTAAATCTAATCGAACCGTTCATTGCATAGATACTGACAATAAAACAATTTTTGGTTCTAATTCTGGTTTACGAAAAAGATTGTTCGCATTGTTCTGACCCCAAATTTAAAATCAGGATGGAGGCAACAGTAACCACATGTCGCAAACGCCACAAGTGCACAGCGATATCTGAAAGCCTAACAGAACCAAATATCCCCAATCCTTCAATAATAACAGAGAAATATACACGAATTTTAGTCGAAAATAATGTTTTGTCTGTCAGCTCGGTAGTATTATCAATATTGGTTATATTGTATACAGCGCAAAGGTACACAGACTGTTAAAATTTTAGCAAATAGCGCCAGTCAGTTGCAGGTTTACTAATAGCAATATTTATGCGATTTTGACACAAAATTGGTTTGTTGCCTAATTATTCATTTGCTTTTCGCTACATATTATGCATATATGCATTATCCCATATCGCTTTGTCTGTGAAAACTTTTATGAAGTTACTTTTGGTAGTTACCGTGTTATAAATGAAAACAGGGTAATACGAGTTAATTTTGCTCTAACAGTGGGCATTTTTAATCCCTGGTCTTGGAAAGGCCGATAAATATAGATACCGATAAATGCTTTTACCATTATGCACCAATAGCCAAACTCAATCAATAGTATAACAACTGCTGATGTCCGCAAAATTGTTCCTTAGCTATAGCCATTGTTGAAATAAAACTTTGCATTGATTCAGTAACCAAAACTAAACTGCATGATCTTAAGTAATTAATCACTATAAACTGTTACAGAAACCTTAGGCAAAATATTCTGACAACCAACTTATCTCACAAGCTAAGTCATCTGATTTAAGTTTACTGTTAAGGTCAACTGGTTAGGTGTTTGACAATAGTTTAATATATATTTGCATATAAAAATTCATTTTATTTAGATGATATGATTATGATATGTAATCTTTATGTGATACAATATATGCAAATAAAAGATAACTGCTTTTATTAACATTAGACGTTTTAGCTACAAAAATTCGTACATATATAATTAAACTGATATATTAATTTTCTTACATACATCATCACAATTAAATGTGTACTCGGCTAAAAATAAGTAAATATATTGTCTTTAAAGCCGCCTAGAAAATCTATAGAGTCTTTTTACTTATACGCGCGGTACTTTGGAGCTATGCCAAGATGGATTTACACGAAAATTGAACAATAAACATAATTTTCTAGTAAACAACCTTGCTTATTTCGAAAAGAAACATTAACTAAAAGTCTATATTTGTACATCCTGCTACCTTCAATGGTTTTCAAGCTAGATTCAATGCTTCAAAATGTAACAACCAACTATTGCATTAAGTAAATAAAATATTGTCTTTCACGCGACCTTAGCAAATCTATAGAGTCGTTTTACTTATATATGCGGTACTTTGGAGCTATGCCAAGATGGATTTGCACGAAAATTGAACAATAAATATAATTTTCTAGCGAACTACCTTGTTTATTTCGAAAAGAAAATTTAACTAAAAGTCTATATTTGTACATTCTGCTACATTCAATGGTTTTCAAGCTAGATTGAACGCTTCATAATGTAGCAACCAACTATTGCATTAAGTTCAGAAGACACAGTGATTGAATTTTACAGAGGATGACCATCATATTTTTAAACAAAGTTCAACAGTTTCTGTGTTCGCATATCATTTAATAAAAAAATTTGTTTTGATCAGAATTACTCGTTTATAGATCGATTGAATCGTATATCACGAAGCAGTAAATCAATGAGTTCACTGGATTATTTTTCACGAAACTATCATCTTGTGAAAAAAATTTTTGAAGAAACATTGCTAAAATTTTATTAATCCTTGAAAATGTCAAAATTTGTTTCTTCGCCATAATTAATATGGATTAAACAAAACAAATTCAACAAATCTAAGCTATGACCATATATATGAATTTTCTTGAAAAGGAATTTGAAATTCTTAATATCTTACCCTTGGAAAACGTCAAAATTTGTTTCTTCTCTAATTAACATGGATTAAACAGAACAAATTCGGCAAATTCAAGCTATGACCATATAAATGAATTTTCGTGAAAAAGAATTTGAAATTCTTAAAATTTTACTTCTGGAAAATAGGCAAACTTACAAAAGTTAAACTGAACATTTTCGACATATTTGAATTGATTGTAGGCATATATAAAATAAATTTTACTAAATATACATTTCGTGGTTTCCCTCTAATTGTTTTCAACGCAGTGCCCACGGGAAACCTACAGCTTCATCTGACGAAAGAAAATATCATTTCAGACATTTAAAGACAAACAAATTTATTGAAACAGAGCGAGCGTAATTTCCTAGTATAGCGTTTAATTGGGAAAAATTGTTTCTATTCCGTCTGTTCATCTCATAACTCTCCACCGGATTGATGAATTGTCGTAACTTTTTTGTTCGACGCGTAGTGAAATGCAATCGTGCACGTAGCTTTGCATTTGAGCTTCTTCCTAAATATATATTTTCATAAAACCGACCCAATTGAAGTCTTTATGAATTTGACCATTAGGGGTTCCAAAAGATTTCAGGAGTGTTTTCAGTTTAGCCGCACCCCCAAACCGACATTGCTAAATTTGAATTATACGGTGGTAATTTTAGTACTACTCGACTCAGCTAGACTAGCTGGTTAAGAAAATATTTTGACCATTTTGTGACAATTTTTACAGTTTTTTGTGTTCCCAATGCTACCTAAATTGTTCGAAAAATTTTTTCTCGGTGAATGCATAACCTTATATACCTTTCTAACCGTATTCACGAGCTGAGTCTAATGATGCTAGAATAGGTTTACGGGTGAAGCGGTTATTTTCATTTATGTGAAATGTTAAGCCTAAGGCTAAGTCTAAGCCCTTGCCAAATCATAATGCCCTAATCCGTGAACAGATTGGACTAATTTTGCTATCATTGGAATCAGTTAGTCAATAAGGTGCGAATTATATGTGAAATTATACATTTATCGATATTTTCGTCTAAAAGGAGGACAGACAAAAAAATAAAAAATGTCATAAAAATGGCCAAAGGGATATTTTCTGAACCAGCTCGTCTGCGCCGCATTGTCCTAAAATTATTGCTGTATTGCGCAATTTCGGGCTGGAGGGGACTGACCACATTTTAGATTATAACTCTTGCCACTGCCATGAGAACGAAAAATGGAGACCACTGCAGAATAACATAACTGTACTACTTACAGCTACAATTATGTTATGTACTTTTTTCTCAGACGAGCCATTTTCGCGCTAGGAGTCATGTGGTTTCAAAAATACTCCCAAAATGTGAAATTTTCAAAACATTTATAAAGTATGTTTTTACTTTTTTGAATGAAGGATTGGATTGTAGGGTTATTTGACTCGTTATAATTTTGGCTTCAGTGCTTTAACTCTATATTGGTAAGCCAACGGGACGGTGCCGAAGTAAGCTTTTGGCAAGTCTTGGCCCAAAAAATAGTCAAAGTTTGCGACTTTTGCAGTTATATAGGTCATTAGATTGTGTTTATAGGTTTGCTGAATACAACAAAAACAATTGAATTTGGTTGAAACGCATAAAATAAGGCAACTGTTGGGGTCCTACAATGTAAAAATAACTCTTCAAATTATAATTTATCTTACAATTTATGATTTCTAAAATTCAAGTGTTTCTCTTTTGGTCATTGAAGAAACAATTAGTTTTTTGTTTTTGTTGTATGACTAAAATAACTGTAGCGTTGCCATTGAACTATTGTCGGTGGATAAATATTTAAAGAATAATACTTTAAAGGGGCTCTGCGCTCTGAAATTTATAACAACGAAATGGTCAATAAGTGCTGCTTAGTTGCCACTCTGGCGTATTTTCCCTTCGCTTTGCGAGTTACCAGTTATTATAATTGGTATATACTATTTCTATGCTAAGCAAAGACTTTGAACCGATGTATATTCGGAGACATATTCTCTTGAACAATCGTAGAAAACAACGTAGCATAGGTCAATAGAATTTTCCGTAAAATTTAAAACATACATCGTATTTTTGTAGCAATAAAATGTTGCCGGCTCTAAAGCATTGTCCATTATTGCAGTTTAACTACCGCTTTTTATAATGCCAAATATATTATCCATAAAATTTAGTTTAATAAAAATAGAACAAACTTTAAACTATTGCTGCTTATTGAATTTTGATCCATCGATCTTTCCGTTTTAGGCAAACTTTTACCTTTATTAATGTTTAATATACTTAATTAAGAACCATAAACATATACAAATCACCACATGTGGCAAAATCCCAATTACCGTCCAAACCACTTGAAAATTATAAATATTATTTCTTTATCGAAACTACATCATGCAGAACCTCGAAAAGATGACAATCAGTCAGGACGAGGAGATACATAGTTTGGCATAATGGAATAAATAAATTAAATAACTGAAAATTTTTTAATGTTTTTGAGCACCGTGCTTTCAACGGAGATAGAAAGGAATGCTAGCAATCAGCCAAATCCGTCAATCCGATACAGAGCTAGAGATCCTGAAATAAAAATATGCACATTCGCAGGTTTCATTACTTAAAATAGTAAAAACTAATGGTCTCGGAAGAGTTTGTCAAGTAATGAACCTAGAAATTTAAGCCATAAAAGCGCCCTGGTTCGTTCGAGATAATAGTGTTATCCACTGACGCAGTGCAACCCTCCTCCGCAGGCACCGATAGCGCTGCGCGAAATTTGAAAAGTTGAGGAGAAATTGGCTCAATAATTGATCAAAAACTAGGGAAAATGGTAAAAATTGAAGAAAACTATAGCAGGAAAAATTATAGGTTACTCAAAAATAACAAATTTAATCCCATGACTTACTCTGTCCCCTCGTATATCCGTCTGAAACCATGTGCCCTCTAAGCCGTCGGGACCTTGGATATCTGTTATATATATTATATATAATCTTATGCACAGACAAGATTAAAAATATATATTACAATTAAATAGAGAAAAATGAATGAAATATAGAAAAAACAAGTGATACATTGATAATAATAGACAGTCAATTCGATTAATTTTTCTAAACACTTATATACAAGATTATGGCGGCGATAAAACGACAAGTATAATTCTATTCTGTGTCGTATATATGTATGAACAAAATCAAAATTTTAACACCTACTTTTTCTAGAAAACAAGCAAAACGTGTATTTGGTATATAATAATATAATAAATAATAAATATATAATAAGACAATAATAATAATGGTTTTGGTACCCATCTGAGCGTAGTCTCTGCAACGGTTCCTGCAAACAGCTAATTTTTCGTCGCATACATATGACAAATGATGGCGAAATTTTTTTACACAGCTAACAACTACTATTAACATAAAATGATAAATGTATGAAGGACAATATAGCCTTTTTCTAAAAAATTACATAGCTAATACATTTATATAACTGGCTATACGTATGTATGTATGTTTAGCTGAAAAAAGCATAACACAAGAAAGAAACATAGAAAACACACTACTATATACAATAAAAAGGTACACTGATTTCTGACAAATAAATTAAAATTAAACGTTTGGCTAAAACCTGAAATTTTGGTGGCATAGCTGAAAATAAATAAATAAAATAAGTAAATAAATAAATGGTCTTTTGTTATGGCTAAACGAACATTAGTTCCTAGGTTTCGCCTGGTATGATGAAACTATTCAGGGGTGTTGAATCATCTGCTGTAGACTTCTAGGTAGATTAAAAATAAAATCTAGAAATTTATTGCTTTTGTCTTCGAGTTATGAACTTTTAAAAAGGCTGAATTTTATAAACACAGAGCCTTGTTGGCCGTAGGACCTTGATGGCCACAGAGCCTTGTTGTCCACTGACCCATGTTGGCCACTGAGCCTTGTTGGCCACAGAGCTTGCTGGGCACATGGCCTTATTGGCCAGAGAACCTTGTTTGCCACAGAGCCTTGTTGGCCACAGAATTATGAATTGTTATGGGTTTATTAAGTTCTGTCTAATTTTTATAGCCCACCCAGCAGCCTTTCCCGGCAAATGCAATTATGGACGTTTATTACTAGCAGTTGGTGCCATTAGCGATTTAGTGCTTTAGAGAATCTGGTGTTACATTCTTTCTTATTGCTCTCACCACCCCTGACAAATTATAATGTTATATTTGCAATATATGGTGTCCTTGATATTACGTGGCGTGAAGAGCACTTATTACGCGATATTACGTATATTACGATTAGTACGATATTACGCGATGAGAAATTAGGTAGACGCCCTCCTAAGGTGTTCTAGCGAATAGTTTATCGTAAATATAAATTGCTCACCGTTTCGTTATCATAGTGAGATACCCTTCGTTCAACGGTACACTCAAAATGTTTATGATAAATATTTAGCAATATTATGCAATGTTTTTCAGCGTAACTACTACTTTAAATATCTTACAGTCCTTGAGCTTTACTAAATATTAAATAGGAAGTTACGCTGCGTTTTAGTAATAATTATATTAATATCTCATCATAATTATACTAAATAAATAACCGAAAATGTTTAATATAATATTATGCAATGTTTTTCAGTGTAACTACTAATTTTAATATTTTACAGTCCTTAAGCTTTGCTAATTATTAAATAGGAAGTTATGCTGCGTTTTAGTAATAATTATATTAATATCTCATCATAGTTATACTAAATAAATAACCAAAATTTTTTAATATAATATTATGCAATGTTTTTCAATGTAACTACTAATTTAAATATTTTACAGTCCTTAGGCTTTGCTAATTATTAAATAGGAAGTTATGCTGCGTTTTAGTAATAACTATGTTAATATATCGTCATAGTTATACTAAATAAATAACCAAAAACGTTAAATATAATATTATGCATTGTTTTTCAGTGTAACTACTAATTTAAATATTTTGCAGTCCTTGAGCTTTGCTAATCATTAAGTAGGAAGTTATGCTGCGTTTTAGTAATAACTATGTTAATATATCGTCATAATTATGCTAAATAAATAACCAAAAATGTTTAATATAATATTATGCAATGTTTTTCAATGTAACTACTATTTTAAATGTCTTGCAGTCCTTGAGTTTTGCTAATCATTAAGTAGAAAGTTATGGTGCGTTTTAGTAATAATTATATTAATATCTCATCATAATTATACTAAATAAATAACCAAAAATGATTAATATAATATTATGCAATGTTTTTCAATGTAACTACTATTTTAAATATCTTACAGTCCTTGAGCTTTGCTAATTATTAAGTAGGAAGTTATGCTGCGTTTTAGTAATAACTATGTTAATATTTCATCATAATTATACTAAATAAATAACCAAAAACGTTTAATATAATATTATGCAATGTTTTTCAATGTAACTGCTATTTTAAACATCTTACAGTCCTTGAGCTTTGCTAATCATTAAGTAGGAAGTTATGCTGCGTTTTAGTAATAACTATGTTAATATATCATCATAATTATACTAAATAAATAACCAAAAATGTTTAATATAATATTATGCAATGTTTTTCAGTGTAACTACTAATTTAAATATTTTACAGTCCTTAAGCTTTGCTAATTATTAAATAGGAAGTTATGCTGCGTTTTAGTAATAACTATGTTAATATTTCATCATAATTATACTAAATAAATAACCAAAAACGTTTAATATAATATTATGCAATGTTTTCAATGTAACTGCTATTTTAAATATCTTACAGTCCTTGAGCTTTGCTAATCATTAAGTAGGAAGTTATGCTGCGTTTTAGTAATAACTATGTTAACATATCGTCATAATTATACTAAATAAATGACCAAAAATGTTTAATATAATATTATGCAATGTTTTTCAGTGTAACTACTAATTTTAATATTTTA
Organism: Trileptium ribeirensis; assembly: GCA_030248225.1. Classification (NCBI taxonomy): domain Eukaryota; kingdom Metazoa; phylum Nematoda; class Enoplea; order Enoplida; family Thoracostomopsidae; genus Trileptium; species Trileptium ribeirensis. The sequence continues at coordinate 6,280 of JASANE010025145.1, read as the reverse complement.
CAGTCCTTAAGCTTTGCTAATTATTAAATAGGAAGTTATGCTGCGTTTTAGTAATAATTATATTAATATCTCATCATAATTATACTAAATAAATAACCAAAATTTTTTAATATAATATTATGCAATGTTTTTCAATGTAACTACTAATTTAAATATTTTACAGTCCTTAGGCTTTGCTAATTATTAAATAGGAAGTTATGCTGCGTTTTAGTAATAACTATGTTAATATATCGTCATAGTTATACTAAATAAATAACCAAAAACGTTAAATATAATATTATGCATTGTTTTTTCAGTGTAACTACTATTTTAAATGTCTTGCAGTCCTTGAGTTTTGCTAATCATTAAGTAGAAAGTTATGGTGCGTTTTAGTAATAATTATATTAATATCTCATCATAATTATACTAAATAAATAACCAAAAATGATTAATATAATATTATGCAATGTTTTTCAATGTAACTAGTATTTTAAATATCTTACAGTCCTTGAGCTTTGCTAATTATTAAGTAGGAAGTTATGCTGCGTTTTGGTAATAACTATGTTAATATTTCCTCATAATTATACTAAATAAATAACCAAAAACGTTTAATATAATATTATGCAATGTTTTTCAATGTAACTGCTATTTTAAACATCTTACAATCCTTGAGCTTTGCTAATCATTAAGTAGGAAGTTATGCTGCGTTTTAGTAATAACTATGTTAATATATCGTCATAATTATACTAAATAAATAACCAAAAATGTATAATATAATATTACGCAATGTTTTTCAGAGTAACTACTAATTTAAATATTTTACAGTTCCTTAAGCTTTGCTAATTATTAAATAGGAAGTTATGCTGCGTTTTAGTAATAACTATGTTAATATTTCATCATAATTATACTAAATGAATAACCAAAAAACGTTTAATATAATATTATGCAATGTTTCCAATGTAACTACTGTTTTAAATATCTTACAGTCCTTGAGCTTTGCTAATCATTAAGTAGGAAGTTATGCTGCGTTTTAGTAATAACTATGTTAACATATCGTTATAATTATACTAAATAAATGACCAAAAATGTTTAATATAATATTATGCAATGTTTTTCAGTGTAACTACTAATTTTAATATTTTACAGTCCTTAAGCTTTGCTAATTATTAAATAGGAAGTTATGCTGCGTTTTAGTAATAATTATATTAATATCTCATCATAATTATACTAAATAAATAACCAAAATTTTTTAATATAATATTATGCAATGTTTTTCAATGTAACTACTAATTTAAATATTTTACAGTCCTTAGGCTTTGCTAATTATTAAATAGGAAGTTATGCTGCGTTTTAGTAATAACTATGTTAATATATCGTCATAGTTATACTAAATAAATAACCAAAAACGTTAAATATAATATTATGCATTGTTTTTTCAGTGTAACTACTAATTTAAATATTTTGCAGTCCTTGAGCTTTGCTAATCATTAAGTAGGAAGTTATGCTGCGTTTTAGTAATAACTATATTAATATATCGTCATAATTATACTAAATAAATAACCAAAAACGTTTAATATAATATTATGCAATGTTTTCAATGTAACTGCTATTTTAAATATCTTACAGTCCTTGAGCTTTGCTAATCATTAAGTAGGAAGTTATGCTGCGTTTTAGTAATAACTATGTTAACATATCGTTATAATTATACTAAATAAATGACCAAAAATGTTTAATATAATATTATGCAATGTTTTTCAGTGTAACTACTAATTTTAATATTTTACAGTCCTTAAGCTTTGCTAATTATTAAATAGGAAGTTATGCTGCGTTTTAGTAATAATTATATTAATATTGTTCCATCATAATTATACTAAATAAATAACCAAAATTTTTTAATATAATATTATGCAATGTTTTTCAATGTAACTACTAATTTAAATATTTTACAGTCCTTAGGCTTTGCTAATTATTAAATAGGAAGTTATGCTGCGTTTTAGTAATAACTATGTTAATATATCGTCATAATTATACTAAATAAATAACCAAAAATGTATAATATAATATTACGCAATGTTTTTCAATGTAACTGCTATTTTAAATGTCTTGCAGTCCTTGAGCTTTGCTAATCATTAAGTGGAAAGTTATGGTGCGTTTTAGTAATAATTATATTAATATCTCATCATAATTATACTAAATAAATAACCAAAAACGTTAAATATAATATTATGCATTGTTTTTCAGTGTAACTACTAATTTAAATATCTTACAGTCCTTGAGCTTTGCTAATTATTAAGTAGGAAGTTATGCTGCGTTTTAGTAATAACTATGTTAATATTTCATTATAATTATACTAAATAAATAACCAAAAACGTTTAAAATAATATTATGCAATGTTTTTCAATGTAACTACTACTTTAAATAACTTACAGTCCTTGAGCTTTGCTAATCATTAAGTAGGAAGTTATGCTGCGTTTTAGTAATAACTATGTTAATATATCATCATAATTATACTAAAAAAATAACTAAAAATGATTAATATAATATTATGCAATGTTTTCAGTGTAACTACTAATTTAAATATTTTACAGTCCTTAAGCTTATTAATTGTTGCGAAATAGGGAGTTATGCTGCGTTTTAGTAATAACTATGTTAATACATAGTAGTATTGTAAATAAATAACCAAAAACGTTTAATATAATATTATGCAATGTTTTTCAATGTAACTGCTATTTAAAATATCTTACAGTCCTGGACTTTGCTAATCATTTAAGTAGGAAGATATATTTACGTTTTAGGAATAACTATGTTAATATATCGTCATAATTATACTAAATAAATAACCAAAAATGTTTAATATAATATTATGCAATGTTTTTCAGTGTAACTACTAATTTAAATATTTTACAGTCCTTAGAGCTTTGCTGCATTGTTTAAATAGGAAGTTATGCTGCGTTTTAGTAATAACTATGTTAATATATCGTCAAAGTTATACTAAATAAATAACCAAAAACGTTAAATATAATATTATGCATTGTTTTTCAGTGTAACTACTAATTTAAATATTTTACAGTGCTTGAGATTTGCTAATCATTAAGTAGGGAGTTATGCTGCGTTTTAGTAATAACTATGTTAATATATCGTCTTAATTATACTAAATAAATAACCAAAAATGTTTAATATAATATTATGCAATGTTTTTCAATGTAACTACTATTTTAAATATCTTACAGTCCTTGAGCTTTGCTAATTATTAAGTAGGAAGCTATGCTGCGTTTTAGTAATAACCATGTTAATATTTCGTCATAATTATACTAAATAAATAACCAAAAACGTTTAATATAATATTATGCAATGTTTTTCAATGTAACTACTGTTTTAAATAACTTGCAGTCCTTGAGCTTTGCTAATCATTAAGGAGGAAGTTATGCTGCGTTTTAGTAATAACTATGTTAATATATCGTCATAATTATACTAAATAAATAACCAAAAATGTTTAATATAATATTATGCAATGTTTTTCAATGTAACTACTGTTTTAAATAACTTACAGTCCTTGAGCTTTGCTAATCATTAAGAAGGAAGTTATGCTGCGTTTTAGTAATAACTATGTTAATATATCGTCATAATTATACTAAATAAATAACCAAAAATGTTTAATATAATATTATGCAATGTTTTTCAGTGTAACTACTAATTTTAATATTTTACAGTCCTTAAGCTTGTGATATAATAGAAGTATTATTATTTAGTAAACTAATATATTAATATTCTCATCATCATTATAATAATAACGATGTTTAATATAAAAGATATTATGCAATGTTTTTCAATGTTATTGCTTCTTTAAATATACATTACTGAGCTTTATAATAGTAAGTAGTAAGTTATGCTGCGTTTTAGTAATAATTATATTAATATCTCATCATAATTATACTAAATAAATAACAAAAATGTTTAATATAATATTATGCAATGTTTTTCAATGTAACTACTATTTTAAATATCTTACAGTCCTTGAGCTTTGCTAATTATTAAGTAGGAAATTATGCTGCGGTTTAGTAATAACTATGTTAATATCTCGTCATAATTATAGTAAATAAATAACCAAAAGTGTTTAATATAATATTATGCAATGTTTTTCAATGTAACTGCTATTTTAAATGTCTTGCAGTCCTTGAGCTTTGCTAATCATTAAGTGGAAAGTTATATTACATTTAGTAATAATTATATTAATATCTCATCATAATTATACTAAATAAATAACTAAAAATGATTAATATAATATTATGCAATGTTTTTCAGTGTAATTACTAATTTAACTATTTTACAATCCTTGAGCTTTGCTAATTATTAAGTAGGAAGTTATGCTGCGCTTTAGTAATAACTATGTTAACATATGGTCATAATTATACTAAATAAATGACCAAAAATGTTTAATATAATATTATGCAACGTTTTTCAATGTAACCACTATTTTAAATGTCTTAAAGTCCTTTAGCTTTGCTAATCATTAAGTGGGGAGTTATGCTGCGTTTTAGTAATAATTATATTGATATCTCATCATAATTATACTAAATAAATAACCAAAATTTTTTAATATAATATTATGCAATGTTTTTCAATGTAACTACTATTTTAAACATCTTACAGTCCTTGAGCTTTGCTAATTATTAAGTAGGAAGTTATGCTGCGTTTTAGTAATAACTATGTTAATATTTCATCATAATTATACTAAATAAATAGCCAAAGACGTTTAATATAATATTATGCAATGTTTTTCAATGTAACTAGTATTTTAAATATCTTACAGTCCTTGAGCTTTGCTAATCATTAAGTAGGAAGTTATTCTGCGTTTTAGTAATAACTATGTTAATATATCGTCATAATTATACTAAATAAATAACCAAAAATGTTTAATATAATATTATGCAATGTTTTTCAGTGTAACTACTAATTTAAATATTTTACAGTCCTTAAGCTTTGCTAATTATTAAATAGGAAGTTATGCTGCGTTTTAGTAATAACTATGTTAATATATCGTCATAGTTATACTAAATAAATAACCAAAAACGTTAAATGTAATATTATGCATTGTTTTTCAGTGTAACTACTAATTTAAATATCTTACAGTCCTTGAGCTTTGCTAATTATTAAGTAGGAAGTTATGCTGCGTTTTAGTAATAACTAAATATTATGCAATGTTTTTCAATGTAACTACTATTTTAAACATCTTACAGTCCTTTAACTACTAATTGTAAGTAGGAAATTATGTGCGGTTTAGTAATAACTATGTTAATATCTCGTCATAATTATAGTAAATAAATAACCAAAAGTGTTTAATATAATATTATGCAATGTTTTTCAATGTAACTGCTATTTTAAATGTCTTGCAGTCCTTGAGCTTTGCTAATCATTAAGTGGAAAGTTATGCTGCGTTTTAGTAATAATTATATTAATATCTCATCATAATTATACTAAATAAATAACTAAAAATGATTAATATAATATTATGCAATGTTTTTCAGTGTAATTACTAATTTAACTATTTTACAATCCTTGAGCTTTGCTAATTATTAAGTAGGAAGTTATGCTGCGCTTTAGTAATAACTATGTTAACATATGGTCATAATTATACTAAATAAATGACCAAAAATGTTTAATATAATATTATGCAACGTTTTTCAATGTAACCACTATTTTAAATGTCTTAAAGTCCTTTAGCTTTGCTAATCATTAAGTGGGGAGTTATGCTGCGTTTTAGTAATAATTATATTGATATCTCATCATAATTATACTAAATAAATAACCAAAATTTTTTAATATAATATTATGCAATGTTTTTCAATGTAACTACTATTTTAAACATCTTACAGTCCTTGAGCTTTGCTAATTATTAAGTAGGAAGTTATGCTGCGTTTTAGTAATAACTATGTTAATATTTCATCATAATTATACTAAATGGATAGCCCAAAGACGTTTAATATAATATTATGCAATGTTTTTCAATGTAACTAGTATTTTAAATACTTAGTCCTTTAACTTTGTAATAAGTTTAAGTAGGAAGTTATTCTGCGTTTAGTAATAACTATGTTAATATATAGTCATAGTTATACTAAATAAATAACCAAAAACGTTAAATGTAATATTATGCATTGTTTTTCAGTGTAACTACTAATTTAAATATCTTACAGTCCTTGAGCTTTGCTAATTATTAAGTAGGAAGTTATGCTGCGTTTTAGTAATAACTAAATATTATGCAATGTTTTTCAATGTAACTACTATTTTAAACATCTTACAGATG